>JAYEVE010001419.1:0-19883 GCA_036346375.1 Guadua angustifolia
GTTACTCCTTTCTGACATCTTGCTTTTGTTCACCTTGTTTTAGGTCCACTCTCATGTGGATGTGTACAATTTTACTTCAAACACATGGACAGGAAGGTTTGACATGCCCAAGGAGATGGCGAATTCAGCATTTAGGGATGGCATCAGATGGAAGATTCATTTACGCTCTGACTGGCCAGTTTGGTCCTCAGTGTCGATCCGCTATCAACCGCAACTTTGTTTTAGACACAGAGACAAAAGAGTGGCATGAGCTGCCCCCTTTGCCAGTTCCTAGGTATGTATAGTGGAGTCTTGTATGAATTATGACCTATTTGGAGATTTACCATAGGTGCTTATGTGTTGCTGTGTTAGTTTTCACGGGCTGGTATCACTTCTCAGTTCTCAGTATGTGGCTTTGCGCACATTCCTTCTGCACTTTCTTTTCATCTGTCGCTGTTACCAATTCATGTTACTCTATATAAAAACGCTTATAGAACCAATTCATAGTCGTAGATATGTAGTTTTTTCCTCATCATTTCTATCATTGCTATTTTCTACTAAAATTACTATAGATATTTTCTTTCCATTATATGTCATAAGTAAATTTAAAGTGCTACCCTGTTCAGATGAATTTACTAATAGTTCGAACACACCTAATGTTTTATGAGGCTAATCAATATCCTGTTATCTGGCTCTTATGACTGAACCTATAATGAAGAAATGTATGACAGTTAAGCACTTGAGATGCCCAAGTATCGAATTGTAGTATTGTGTTACGGATCATCTTTTAGTATTACAAATAGTAAACTTTACCCTAATAAATGACCAACATGAGGCCAAGAGAGCATAGCATTTGTCTATCTGAAACAAGCGACCTATCTATTGTCATGTTTAAGATGGTGGTGCATGTTCATATTGTGTATTGCTCTAATTATTTATGCCTTAATGCCATGTAGGCTGGCAATGCGATCTTATGTTATAGTGACTTCTTTTAGGTATGCACCTGCTACTCAACTTTGGCACGGGCGGCTCCATGTGATGGGGGGTGGGAAAGAAGACCGTCATGAACCTGGATTGGAGCATTGGAGCCTTGCTGTCAAGGATGGCAAGGCATTAGAGAATGAGTGGCAAACTGAGATAACCATACCTCGTGGTGGACCTCATAGGTTTGTAGTGGACTTTTTTGCAAATTATGCCATTTATGCAATTGCTAATTGGTGTGCACGTTTTGTAAGAAAGAACATAGGTAACTGATTAAAATAAAGTTTTAGATGACAATACTATGTGGACTTGTTGCAACTTGTGCCATTTATGCAATTGCTAATTGTTCTGCGCATCTTGGAAGAAAAAAAATGTAGGAAACTGATTAAGATAAATTTTAAGATGGCAATAATACATATTTTCTTATTTTTAACTTTTGATAGGGCATGTGTTGTTGCTAATGATAAACTCTTTGTAATTGGTGGTCAAGAGGGAGACTTTATGGCGAAACCAGGCTCACCTATTTTTAAGTGTGTACGGAGGCATGAGGTATGTATGCTTCATATAACACTTTGATGTTACAAAAAGAAGATTGGTTCCTGCGCCTGATGTATGTTTATATCGTCAATATATAGTATAACACCTATAGATTGCATTAGTCATTGAGTCATGTTTAAATTCTTACAACATAAAACACCACAAGTTACTATGTTCTTAGCAACTCTAACCAAAAGGTAGAATAGCTGCATAATGTGAATGTTTTTTAGCTGAACAAAAAATGGCATGTACTTCCATATAAGGGTTGTAGTGATTAGTCTAGATTTCCATTTTTCCTTTCTGTGTTTGCTGTTAAACAGCTGGCTATAGCTTGATTTTGTTGGAACCACACTTTGCACTTTGCAGGTTGTGTATGGTGATGTATATATGCTAGATGATGGAACTAAATGGAAGCAATTGTCTTCAATGCCAAAACCAAATTCTCACATAGAATTTGCATGGGTTGTTGTTAATAACTCCATAATAATTGTTGGTGGAACTACAGAGAAGCATCCTATTACCAAAAAGATGATTCTTGTTGGTGAAGTCTTCCAGTTTAATTTGGAAACATTGGTTAGTTAGTTATGGTTTAACATTAACGATTATCTTCTTCCAAGTCTGATGATATGACTAAACGAGGTGCTATGCCATATTTGCAGTCATGGTCTGTCATTGGGCGCATGCCTTTCCGAATCAAGACAGCCTTAGCTGGTTACTGGGATGGGTGGCTTTATTTCACTTCTGGGCAGCGAGATAGGGGGCCTGATAATCCAGCTCCTAAGAAAGTTGTTGGTTGTATGTGGAGAACGAAACTACACCTTTGATGCGCAAAGTTTTAACGGATGTTTCTGTATATTATGGTCTTGTATCTGTTTCCATTTTCTAACAGTTAGGGTCCCTGGCATCTAATTTTTGTCCCGTATTTTGTTAACTTGTTTCTGATTCATAGTTATCAAAGTTGTCTATTTTGTTTCAGCATCCCAATTTCAAAGCTGAATTTCTAGAATATGTGCTTCTAAATTGCCAGAGAATTGACACAAAACCTTGTAGCTGCTGCCTATGTAATATGGTCAATTCGCCTTTAGTATTATTCCCTGTAGATGCTGTCTTGTGCAGAGTTTCCAACAGAGGTTTTTTCTGTGGAGCATACGCCTGTTTCCATTTTCTAACAGACCTAGGCATTGGGTTGTGTCAGGCTAGTACGGCACAGGCCTGATGGACTGTTGATCTATACCGTGTCATATCGTAATGGCCTGGCCGGCTAGCTGTGCCATATCGTGTTGTCCCATGCCTAGTCCATTTTGACCATTGTAGAGGAGAGGAAAGGAGCCAGGGACGAGCGGGGCATTTACTGGCATGATCGTGAGGACATAGTGTAACTCGGATGAAGGTGCCAACATCGGGGAAGAAGTATGCATGGTGGCCAGCGACGTAGCGACGTGGTGGGAAGGCCGGATTTGGTGGTGACATGGTTGAAGAATGTTGGATCTGACGCCAAGGCAGAAAGGATCATTGAGATCTGATGCTATCGTTGTGTTCTTCCTCTTGGTGGTTGTTCTTCTTCCTAGGGATGATGGGCTGAGTCGTTAGGGTAAAGTAGTTAATGATAGGCTAAGTTGTAGATAGGTTGTTTTTTTAATGAAAGGATCGTTTTCATGTTGGGCATGGCCAGTTGGGATATGCCGTGTTGTTACTCGTGCCGAGTTTTCAAGTTCTGCACAACCTATTATTTGTGGCGTGCTGATCTGGTCTAAAGACATTTGTGTTATGCTGTGTTTTAGACTGTGCTGGGTGGGTCATGCTAAGGCCCAGTCCAAAAAGCATCCTATCGGGTAGGTCTATCTTATAACAGTTAGTGGGTCCAGTAGCCTTTCTTGTTGCGTGTTTTGTATGTTAGCGTGTGTCGGCTAATTTTAATGTTAATTTTAATCTGAATTTTGAGACATGTCTCCAAACATCCCAAAGTACGCTCTTCAAACGTTCTTGCCATTTAATATACGTAGTAAAACTATCGACTTGTGAAAAAATATTGGTACCGGAGAATTTTCATGGAAGACAATGATTGAAGACTATTTTATTTTTTGAGGGAAAAACAGTTGGAAAGGACCCTACTGCAAATCAGAATTATGAATGACAAGTTTGAGTACTATTATGTGATGCATTTTCTTTTTATCTGTTGTAACCGAATAGCATTGACGTTTTGCCTTTTTCCCTTTCCATGTCATTCTGTAAAGCTATAAACGTTTGGTTTCACAGTTTGACCTCAATGAACCTCAAGCCGCAACCATTGTTGTCTTGTACTAGTATTAGCACTATTTATATAGTTAGCTGGCTTCAACTCATGGGCTAATGGCTATTGAACTTAAATAATTTTTACTAATGCTAGTATATTGTTTCTCATGTTTGCTTGAGGCGATTATTTTGTTTAATATGGGTGGAAGTTGATTTAGCAGTCCTTTTATTTATGTCAGTATTATTATTATTATCTAATGCAAATCTGCTTCACTTTCTGACCATGCTATGTATACCCTCTTTTACAATACCATTTTCTTGTTCACAAAGACTTCACATTGAGTTCAATTTTTTGTTATTACATTCCTTTTTCGTAATCGTGAAAATATAGGTCCAATTAGTTATATATATATATATATTTTTTGAGACTGATGGTTATATAGTTTTAGAAATAGAAAGAGCCTCCACTAATATTGTTCCAGAAACTAACAATTATTCCCATTTTGTTCTCAACACTTCTTCATTTGCCTTGATGCCAAGAAAGAACTAGTTTGCCTACTAGGATAATTATTGAATACAACATCAGTAATTCTCGCTACATCTCTTCTGATGCATATCAAACCAAGGTGTTGGGTGATTACACGTTGCATGATGATGACTAAGGCATTTTTCGCTTGAACTTTGCCGGCCTTTACAGGGTCCTGTCACGCTTAACAATGACTAATCACATGATGAGACTAACTAGCCTTATCCTCAAGGAAATGAGCTTTTTACCCATCTGCGCCGTGGATGAGCGGTTTGGCGGTGGCGTTTGGACGGCCGGCGATGAGCCGTTGCTGTCGCCGCCAGGCAAGCTGCATGGTCACCGACTCCCACCGCAGATGGATGTGCTATGACTGATTTATGAGCACTGCCCTGCTAACCACCCAAAAGTTGTTGTGTAGAACGTGTAAAATAGCGACTGACAGATGGGCCCTGTAGTTGTGCAATTCAGTGAGCCTATCTGTCAGTATTTATGTGCAATAGCTAAGCTCTTTGGGACGCAGATTTGCCTCTATGTTACCGCGTGGGTCAGCGTGGCGTAGGCCTCGAAGACCATCGGAGATCCTCTTCCTTTCATTTGTATGTTAGGCCTCGGACCATCGGAGCTAGGCTCGAGGCCTGGTATGAAAAATCAATATAAAATATATTTAAAAAATCAGTAAAATTATAGATTGATCTAAAATAGATATAGTTCAGCACAAGACTGGACTTGGTCTTGGTTTGGCTTCACCCCTGATGTTGGGGTAGTATTTGTTTGTAGCACATGGATCAAAAGTTGACAAAATATACTTGAAATAAATAAAAGGTTGCATTAGCTCCACCACCAAGAAAAATCCTAGCTGCAATAAACAAAAATTGATGGTGAATAATACATAAAAAAATCTGTTTAATAGTTGCGAATAAAGAAGGGCTGTTCTTCGGCCCTATCAGATAACTCCTTGCAATAACCAATGATTCCCGCAGCAACACGCAGAGTATTAGTATCTTCCTAATAATTGCTGACTGTTTTTTTTTTCGCATGAAATCAGCCACAAGTGGATGACTGGAACAGGGGAATGCTAGTCGCCCAAATCAACATGTTCCTTTTTCTAGGAGGAATGAATCATGGCTTGTAAGCTACATCGTAATCATACATCGTCGGCATCACTAATGAATGCTTTAAGTTACTTAATACCTCTTCTATTCTTGAATACATGTCATTCTAACTTTTAAAATTTGTTCTAAATATATGTTATTCTAAATCCATGGTAACGCATGTTTCGGTTCTTAATTGACTAAGGCGGAACATTTACTTTACAAGGTCTCGTGCATCCAGCACCCACCAAACATTCATCCGTCCAAGTCTAAACTATTTCCACTTTATTTTATTAAACAACAACGGCAATATCAATTGCCGCAATTTCACAAATAAGTTTAAACAATGTTTGAAAAGTTTTCTATAATGACATAATATCGAAACGTATAAGCTGGACTAAGCAATTCTACCGTCTCATGCTACACTGTTGGTTATTACCAGATAAATTAGCTAACATCATTTAGGGTGACAAAGGTTTGACATGATTAATACCAATGAGGGTATAACAAATTTTAGAATTTAACTATACCTTAAACTATATTTAAAATGCATTATATAAAAATAAGCATGCATAATTTAAAACAACATAAATATTTTATAAAATTTGGGATCAACATGTCTAAGAAAGACTTACCTTTGTTGCCCTCTATTGGTTCTACTTCTGACTACTGATGTGCTTGAGTTTCGACTGCGTCGTTTATATGCGAAACGAGAACAAATAAATAAAATAAATTTAAAAAATTCAAAAAAATTTAAAAATAGTACTAGAAAATAGATCTTGAATTTAGAAATAAAAATAGAGCCAAACAGAGTTCGAATAGGTGAAAACGGATTCCAGGAAGATCAAAGCCAAAGAAAAAGAGAGATGGTAGTATGGTACTATATTTTAGTGTAGCACCGAAAATTGCTCATGCGAAGAACAGAAAGCACAACTCTCTACCATTTTTCATGGCGCATGGGGAGGGAGGGGCCGGGGGCGGCCGACCTGGTCCAGTCGGTGGCTCGCTGCACGACAGAGCTGGCTCCGACGACGGCAACTCCGGCGGCAACGACCGGAAAAGGGCGGCGACAACATTTAAGAGTAATATTTATCAGAAAAATTAGCCATGAATGGATAGAGTAGATCACGAGGAGTCCGGATATGATTTTTCCTGAATTTTTGGCACTCAAATCGTGGAGAAATTTATGCTCCATTTTCGGTTTTAATGGAGGAGAGAGAACCGGCTGCTCTCTGCTTGGGCTGAGCTTGAAGACACGTCTGACAGTGGGAATTTGAATTAAATAAAGCTGAGAGAGAAATAGGCTCTACTAAAATACTAAAATAGGTCCAAAAATTACAAAAAAATTATCAAAATACTATAAAATATTTGGAACCATATAAAATTATTTTAAACTCATTTAAACTTATACTTTAGTTTCTGCAGAATTTTTACATAAAACAATATAACTCAAGTAGGGGGAAAATTAGTCCAGTGATATCCAATTCGTTGGTTTTTAGCGATGTGTCTATGACATGTGGGTCCATCTGAGTGTATGACAGTGGACCAGAATGTTATAAAGTAAATCACGAATTTTAAAAAGTGTCGCTGGCGCCAATCCTCCAGTAGTAGGATTCTCATACAACTCCTGTGCTTCAAACAGGTTTCACCGGAATTTTAAAAAATTGGTACCCGGAATATAATAAATTCGATTTTGCTATCACTATGCACCCTACCCCTGCGGCTACAAACACGCAAGCCAGCCTGGTGGATCCTTCTGGCATCCTTGCCACGTATGCCCTCTCTCGGCTATCCTCTCCTCCTTTGTTACAAGCTTCCGATCAAATTGGGGGCGGACCCACACCGCCACGTCACCGACACCCACCTGGGATCCCGCCACGTGTCCCTCCCCTCCCAAGCCGTCGCACGCAACGCCGTACACACTCCAAGCACAAATCCCTTCCCAGCTCGCCACTCCACCACCAGGCCCACTGACATGCGGGTCCACAATAAATAGGCCCGCGCGATCGCTGACCCTATAAAGGAAGGACCCACGTCGTCGTCTCCACCGACCCACCCGCCGTTTATTTACAATTGTGTCCCTACCTTCCCGCCCTCATGGCCTCCGGCGACCGCCTCGCCGAGGCTCCGCCTCCGCCGTCGCCTCCTCCTCCGCCTCGACCGCCTCAGTCTACGTCCCCGGCGGAGAACCATGCGGCGATCTCCGCTCCGCTGCTGCAGCCCGCCGACGCCGACGCGCCTCTGGCGCGGTGGCTCCGGCGGCTCGAGGCGTTCCTCGCGGCGGCGGGGCTGGCGGCGTCGACCCCGCTTGGCGTGGCAGCGGCGGCGTCCGCGCTCGCTGTGGTGGGGCTCGCGCTGCCGGCGGTGGCCGTGGGCCTCTCCCCGTGCCGCGGGCGCGGGAGGGGCTGCGACGAGTTCGAGGTGGAGGTGTTCGAGGTGTGCGTGCTGCTGTCGCAGGCGGCGGCCGCGGCCGTGGCTCTCGGTTGCGTGTCGAGGAAGATGGCCATGTACGGCCTCCGCAAGTTCCTCTTCGTCGACCCGGAGCTCGGCATGCGGATCCGCTTCCAGAAGGAGTACGTCGCCAAGATACAGGTGATGTGTCTCCGGCCTCTAACCGACGTAATCCCCCGCGGATTTCTCGTAATTTTGATTCAAATGTGAAATTTGCGAAAGGAATTGATCTCGATTGATAGTGAATAGTTGCTAAAGATGGTTGCTTCAGTCAGCACAATTTCTCGGTTAGTCACTGCTACTAGATGGCTAGATACAGCATGCCATTTTTGTCCAAATTTAGTGCAGCGTGTGCAATTGAAGGAAAAATTAGTGAATTCAGGTGGCATGTGATTGCTTTGCATTGTGCAAATAAGGAGGAGACATGGAGAATTTTGAGGCTATGTTTGTAAGTTTGTATTTAGGATTGCCTGGATCTTTCTTTTTTAAAAAAATAAATAAATAAATAAAAATCTGTGGCACCCTGGATTCGTGGGTTTGTCCTTACTGAAGGGTGAATTGAGGCGATGGATTCCATCAGTTATATATGTTTATGCATGTGCGGTGTGCCCCCATGTGAATGGAGGTCATGGGCGTGTGCTAGACACTTTGTGTTTGTGCCGACATGTCTGTTTGTGTTTGTTTACACGGAAATGCGTGATTAGGGGCCGACCAAAGATTTGTGCTCTGCAAGACACATTTGTGTTTTCTTCAACAGTTCTTTATTTTAACCATTTCTACTGGAGGGAATTTATGGAAGCATAGAGACATGTTTGATGCGTTACTGATGATAGGATTCAAGTGCTAGCCTAGTCTACAGCAATATTTGGTTAAGAAATGTATGCATGCCAAATTCTGTTCTTTCTGAAAAAATCAAGTTCACATCCTAGATAGGTCTGTGGCTGACTGAATTGCTTTTCTCCTTGATCCTCAAAAAATTGCTTTTGTCCTTCCTGAGTTACCTCGTGCTTTATTTTTAGTGCAAATTTAGATTATAAAATTTTATGTTTAGGATGGCAACCATCATGGATCATACATTCATTACTCATCACGATAGAGTTTTGGTATGCCAACGTTGTGTTGACAAGTTTTATCAAAAACCTCTATGACAGGACTTCTTCCGCACACTTATGTGGTGGATATTGCCATGCTTTGCTGTAAAGGTCACCCGAGAAATCTTCCGTTTTGCCCACATCTTCCATGAGTCAATTTGGAGATCATGTGCCGTATTATTTGCTTCCATCATGTCGTGGATGTATTTGACGACGATTGTATTATCCTCCTGCATGCTTTTCAACTTGGTTTGCAACCTACAAGTTATTCACTTTGATGACTACGGCAAACTTCTAGAGCAAGATGCAGATCCTTTAGTCTATTTGAAAGAGCATCTGCAGCTCCGCCATAATCTCTCCAAAATAAGTCACAGGTTCCGCATGTTCCTTCTGCTGCTCTTCTTTTCTGTTACAGCAAGCCAGTTTGCCATTCTTTTCAAGACAACAGCATTTAATGGGCCCATCAATTTCACTAATGGTGGTGATATAGCTGTGAGTATTACATGCTTGTTTACTCCAAAAATGTCATAGAACTTCCCCTTCTGCCTACAGTGTCAAAAATCGGATCATAAACATATTTCTTTTACGCTGCAGGTGTCTTCAGTTGTTCAAGTTGTCGGTCTTGTCCTTTGTTTACATGCAGCTGCTAAAATTTCTCACAGAGCTCAAAACATTGCTTCATTAGCTAGTCGATGGCATGCGTTAGTAACATGTTCGAGTGATTCTACTTATGTAAGCACCCCAAACAGTTCTGGGAACCTTGTACCCTTCCCAGCACATCTGTTTTTGAGAGATTTTTCGGAAAGTGACTTGGAGTCTCTGGAGAGTGGTTCAGTACAAAGCAATTCTCATAGCACAGCTCAATTGGCATCTTACATGTCTTCATACCACAAGAGAGAATCACTTGGTTAGTAATCTAAAGCTTCCTTTAAGTCTGCATGGCTTAATCTTTGTTCAGTGTGAAATAGATTGAAGAATTTGATGCATACATCTCAC
Source organism: Guadua angustifolia (assembly GCA_036346375.1). NCBI lineage: Eukaryota > Viridiplantae > Streptophyta > Magnoliopsida > Poales > Poaceae > Guadua > Guadua angustifolia. The sequence continues at coordinate 9,885 of JAYEVE010001419.1, forward strand.
TTTATATGGCCTTACTTTTATAACGTTGATGCTAGCGGCACATACACCAGATTTTATTTTCCTTCCTACTGTGCTTATGCTTCGTTTCTTCTCGGTTGCACTGCAGTGCTGTATCTGCTAGCCAACCCGGGTGGCATCACGATATTCGGCTGGATCGTCGACCGGACATTCCTCAACACGATTCTGATGCTCGAGTTAACCCTTGTGCTGTTTGTGCTCAGCAAGACCATTGTGATCCCAGCCAAAGGATTAGTGCACAGTTTCATCAGGTTTCCATGATGGAGCTACGCCCTTTCAGACATTTGGATTCGATTCAGAGGCATGATACGATTATCCATATCAGGGTTTCCATGCCACATTGGCAGAAACTGGTGCTGATGGCGGCAAAGCTGGTCTTTCTTGAGGTTCAAATCAAATGCTGGATCTGGAAACTACAAGGTTGGTCTTTCTTGAGGATTTCTTGTTGAGCTCGATCTCGGCATAGTGTATAGTTTTTCTTGAGGCTTCATGCGTTGTGCATAGTTTTGGACTGGTAAAGCGACGTCCTCCTCCATGTTGAATAGTCAGGGCTTCTCTTCTTTTTTGTTGTGCACATGTACATATACTCTTATAAACTATATGGCACGTATATACAAAGAATGAATTTAATCTTCCGGTTTTTGTCAACCTAATGTCCGGTCGTCCGAAATTTTCAGATACACTGCAACATTTTTTTATACACGTGCAACATTTTTTACTAACACGTGTACCATTTTCCTTCAACAAATAGTGAAATTCGCTACAGTAAACGGATATTGCAAGCGTTCAAAAAAAATGTTACACGCGTAGAAAAAAAATATTGCAAGAGGTGTCCGATGGGATGAACAGTGATCGAACATCCGAGCGCTAGTATCTCCCTTTTGTCAAATGCTCAAGTGGAGTACGTAATGCAAACTTAGGCATCTAACAAGATGCGCCATGTGATCTTTTGGCCCTCGTTAGAACACCCTCCTCCTGCATTCACGGAAACTAATTGATCAGATATTTCATTGAGAATTAAGGATATTTTGTCATACTGCTCAAGTTCATACGCATGAAAATTTTCTTCAGTCCACAGAGTGCCCTGGGGACAGTTCCCATACATAACCTCACTTCTTATTAACAGAACTTTTTTCACAAATCTATCTGGATGAAACAAAAAAAAGTAAGAAAAATTTTCTGCAGAAGAGTGATATAACGGTTTTGGCTACAAACATTGCACCTTGAACACGAACCGAGTTGTGGGCTATACGACATGCGATACAGAACGGAGAGAACTACAAACTGAACTAGTCTAATTAGGATGGCCCCGACGATGGTTCGAATGGGCCAAAAAGAATCAATTTTGACTATATTCTAGTTGGAGAAACCTAAACGAACTCCTACTAAAAGATTGGATATGTCGAAGCTTCAGTACATTCCTTTAAAAACCGGGCTTGTTCGGCAGATGCTTGCTCCATGTTCCTCGTATTCTTCCTTTGTGTGGCAGCACTGAATGAGGAAACATACAATACATAAATTCCATCTATACCAAAAAAATTCATGTGTAGACTAGATATGGCTGAATTAAGAGTGCAGTGACAATGTTATCAACTGATGACTTGCAATGGTATAAAATAGTAACAAGCAGAAACATATGCACAATTGTTGACGATTGCATGTAGTACAAAATGAGGTAACAAGAATGTCAAGTGACAGGCACCTCATAAAATTCAGGGTTAGATGCAGCTACTGAACCCCCGAACCAAACTGCATAACTCTGTGTAGGATGGGTGACCACGTTGACTTCAACAGGCTGACATCAAAACAATATACATATGAAAACACTTAAATTATTCACATATAAGACTCTTGACTACAGCAGGCTGAAATCCAAACAGAAACATAAACGAAACAGTTCATTATTAACATATGAACTCGAGAATCAAGCATCGTTGTACTTACTTTCACCTCCACACGATGACGGGCATTAGTTGCAGCAACACGATCATCTACTTTCTTCTTTATATCATTTTTAAGTCTCCTGTGGAAGTCTTTAAACATGGTAGATCCACCAGATAATACTATATTCTGCGAATAGTGAAATTGCCATAGAATATCACATCATCAACCTATATCATTTCCTATTCTTGGATGTGTCAGCAGAGCTCGAGGAAAGCACCTTATACAAAGCTCTCCTTGTGTCGATCGGTGCAGATTGAACACAGCTGTCAATCAGTTCAGGTAAAGGAGTGGAGAAGTCAGCAGAGTAAATCTCAGGATTGAAGAAGATCTGCATTTGTGTTAGTATAATATTAGAATACATCTGATCCTGACTTCTTTTCTGTTAAGTTCGAGTACATACACTATTGCATAATGTTACTGTTTATTCTATTAAATACCAACAACATTAAGCTCACCAAAAATAAACATAAGATTACTTGCACCTACAATTCTTTTAGAGCTTCTAGATATATTTCATAACGTGCCAAGACTAATGGTAAACCATTGTCCTGTAACTATCGCGACTTGTGAGCTGCTTAAAAAGCGGTTGAACACAAAGGGTATCACATGATAGTCATAAATGATTAATATATATAGTATTCTATGGGAGGTAAAGAACCAATATATTGCCAAAGGGTTGGCAGCTCCAGAAAATGATAGGAAGTTTTCAATCTTGGAAGTAGATTTTATCGATAAATCAAGAAAACCATGATCCAAATACCCAAATATTGGTTAATATGTCTGCCAGTCAGATGATACTTCTATAGACACGTACAACTTTGCCATTGTCAAGTCTAAGCATACAAGGGCATTCATTGATTCAACCCCTGGTGATAAGAATTTAGCAGTTCGACACAATTACATACATGTGAGCCATCAAACTTGCTAGTTTCTTGTGTTGGGGGCCCCAACATTGCCTTATTACTGTAAATCTTAGAATGAAATTATTTCTTCAGTTAATCATACACATTCCCTTATAATATGGAGCTTTCAGTTCAATCCAATAACATATACGAGTACTGCACAATACATAGGACCAGCACATCACACCAACAAATAGGACTGCAATCAGTATGAATGGCTTACTGCAATCAGTGTTCTGATGAACTACGTCGATTCTGCCTCCACATAAAAGCCAGTACAGAAATAAATGGTTGTTGCAATGGACATAACAATTTCAATCAAGTAATGTTGATTTTGCTATACATTAGGCATTTTAGTGTAGTTTGTATATTTTCTTGGACCTATGCTTGTGTGGCCATTGACACGTTGGCAATCAGCTCCTTTACTGCTACACGATTAAAAGAATGAAGGGCACAGGAGAAACAGTATGAGGTTTTGCATAGAGGTTATCTTCTTGTTCTTATTCTAGGGTAACCACAAGTCATCAGGTGATCTTCTGTCACAGCTTTCAATCTAATTACATGCACAATGTATAGGAGTAATGATTAGATCAAAGGCTATGAAAAAATCATCCTGTGTGTAGTGCTGAGCATACTTGTCACTCAAAAGGATGGTTGGTGATAGGAAGAAGTTCATATAACACCCAAAACTTTGCTCAAAAATCCGTCCAACATCCCGAACTATGAATCCAGATATTTGACCCACTGAACTTTGCAATCCGGTTCAAATAACACCAAGACTCGGTTTTGTAGGGTGGTATTGCCCACGTGGCACGATGAGTGGAGTGGTTTTGCAGCATAAGATGACACATTGACCAGAATGGTTTTGCGACATAAGATGACCACTAACCATGTTGGGTCAATGACAGGTAGGGCCCACAGTTTGCGGTGTTATATGGACTTTTTCCATGTTGATAATATAATTTGGAGGACATTTTGGGGGAAAAAATGTATTCCCATAGAAAGTAGATCATAAAAATGGGAACAAACCTCTGGTCCAAGAAAACGCTCATATCCAATGTCAATTGTGTATGGCACCCCGGTCTTTGGTTTGATTGAGGACCACTTTCTGATACACTTATCAGGTTTCTTGTCATGCTTCTTGAACTCCTAAAATTGCAATGAATGCACATAAGAAAATACAATCCTTCTCTTTGTTTAATAGAGACGTCTTGCAGGTTGAATTTGAAGAATAACCTCATGTCATACTTGTCAAAACACAAATATGCTGACATCACAAGATCCTAAAGACCAAAAGGTAATTTTCAACAAATCAAATACAAGCTAGGAGTGGTTTTTGCACAGAGAATAGGTTTTATCCATAGGCTTAATTTCAACAGCGAGACTCCAATTCTCATCTATTCCATTGTACAATGTACTTGTGTAGACCAATGGACAGTACATCAACAAAATATTATCAAACCATTAGCTTCAAGCAACAAATACCTTCACAATGTCTGAAGAAGTATAGCAATACATTTCTTTCACCTTACGAGCTATATCCAAAGAATCCTCAGGTGGAAGAAGTTCACCTCTTTCCTGCGCATCACAGGATGACACTATCATTAAAAGCATTTCATTATATAATACACGACCACAACTAATTATTGAGTGCATAAAGAACAGAGAGCAGTGTATCTCAAAAATTACAGTAGACCATAACAACTGCAAATATGATTTAGGTTCACAGCGGTTCTGCAGTGACATGGGGTTTCCTATCCAGATGACTAACTACAGCAACATAGAATATCCACTTTCCCATTTTGAAGTACAGATTTTTCTTCAGTCATACAGACATCGTCAAGGGTAAGAGGCCACCCAAATACTATGTCAGCACTAGTGAATAGCATATGATTCACTTTTATTCTAGAAGCATGTGACCCATATAACAATAGCCAGATTTCATCAGACCACATGTTCACAGAAAAGAGGTTCTTATGGATACTGTATCGTCTGCAAGTAAATATTGGGGAGGTTAAAACCTCATATTTCCTGACACAAAGAATGCTAGCTCTTCTAAGTTTCTCAAATTATTACAATGTCAATGGAGCAACCTAGCATAACCAAACAGCATAGTACAGGCGACATTGATTCATCAAACCATCCATACATACAAGCAGTGCAAAACTAACATTAATAATAACAAGCAATTAAGCACAACAAAACTGCAGTCCAGCATTAATAAAATTAATCGGGAAGCTGCGGAAAGCTAATCCAAAATAATCATTTGACACTATGCATCGTTTACAGAATCATAATTTTGACCAACTTGCAGTCTTATCCAATTATTAACTATGCAGACCGATATTTTCCCATGAAAAATATTTGCTGTCAACGTTCCTAAAAACTCAATGGTGACGTCTTGTTAGGGTAAAGCAATCCTAGTATCCTACATTCCTACAAACAAAAATATATAGTAACAAATTTTCTTTTTACAGGAAAATTACCTCCATCCAACTCAAAGTTTTGCGATTTAGTGAAATGCTACTCAAAATTGTTCTGGTTTAGTAAAATACTACTCAAATTTGTTCCTTCTTAATGTATTTGCAGTATACCGGTGCTAGATATAGCCCTAAATAGCCACAACACAAGAACTTCCATGCCTCAGTGTAAACCCAAGTAAAATTGGAGAGAAGATGACATACCTGTAAAAGCTGCAAAACAAACTGAGTTACGTCACTTCCTGAAAAAGGAAAAGATTTTATGCTACTCCCAATAACATAGCCGTTCACAACTGGCACAATCTGTGGAGCTCCATCCCCAATATCAACTACTACACCTGTCATATCAGACTGACAAACTATACTTGTCAAACTTAACAAGAAATGTATTATACCAGAAAATATATGGGCATGTAACTAAAACAGGTCAACAATATTCAAGACCCAACACTTAAGAACATATGGGTGCTAAAACTTTTGCATTAGTTAAGTACTTGATAGCTAGGAAATACAAAATTTGATCGCCAATCAAATTGACCACTTAAATAACTACACTACTTATAAAAAGCACCAGTTTGGGAGATCTGGAGGACGAGGATCACAACCATACATCAATCAAATCCAATGGGTACAGTTCAAAGTTGCTCCTTCCCTAAAACAATGTTATCCCATTAATCCATTGATTACTGAAGAACTGGTTTTGAAGGATTAATTGCCTCAATTATTGTAATTACTCATCATAATCCCCTAATGCTCATCAATTACTTGATATAGAATTAATGATGTTTGTGATTTCACATTGGTACAACGTGGGTTCCACATACCAACCGCTTGTGATATTTAAATAACTCTATTCCATCAATGTTGATTTCTCCTAGTGCCTAAATAAGCAATAAGTTTGTGGTTTCAAGGCTACATGTAATTTTGCATCTTCTTTGGTATACTTCTGTCAATTACACAATAAGCACCAAAATAGCTCTACAGAGCTTCACAATCAGAAGTCCCAATCATAATAAAGTTTTGGTGGGTAATAAAGTAACGTGTACTCAATGTGGCATTTGCAAGTGAGACATAAGATCAAAGTTCAGACAGAAATAATCATTTTGCATAAAGATTTACATCAGTCATTCTATAGTTGCCCCCAAACAAAGTTTCCTTCATTATGTCATAAATATCTGCTAATCTTCCTGCTCCAAACCTTTCACAAACCATGCTCATTTGCACGCCACTATGCAAACGGAATAGCAAAACAAAGCTCCAAGCTGGAATAGAGGTTCCAGGAATTGACAAGCAACAAGTATATATGGATAGTACAACACAAAAGTGGACCCATTTTTTCTTCTCCAAACACAAAATTATTTTATAAAAAACTATAAAAGTAAAAGGGGAGTTTGTCTTAATGGGAGTATGAGAACATTACAAAAAGTTTACATTACCTATCTTACAATTTTTCAATAAACATAACGCTCATCAACCAACATCACACTTGATCAAACAAAAGCACAAAAAAGAAAGTGTTTTCAGACCTACCGTAAAAGCTGAATTCTCATCAGAAAGACTTTTCAGATAGGCATATCCAGCAGAAAGACTGAGGACGGAATGAACAGAAATATATAAACCAGGGACATTGAAGGTCTCAAACATTATTTCTCCTGTACATTCACGACTTTCAGGTGTACTGACAGGACTATCTGTAAGAAGGAAGTAGTGTTCCTCAGGATTGCACTGTAGATAGTTAAAAATGCATTGCTGCCAAAATCTCTCCATTGTATCCCAGTCATCAACCTACAAAACAGAAAAAGGGTATGAAATAGTGGCATAGCACACAAAAAAGGACAATATCACGAACAGGAAAAGCCTATACATACCTGACCATGATGGATTGGGCTTTTTAAACTGTACAGCCCACTAGATCTAAAATGTGATAAAGCATCATCCCCAATAAAAAAATCAAGATCAGCCATGACACCTGCGTTATACTGTGCTATCGAATTTGCACTACTGCACAGCTCTGACTGGTCCAAAAAAGATTCATTCACAGCTACTACAGTGGGGATGGTGAAGGACGGCTCAGAGTTACCAGAATATCCAAGTTTGCTATACCTATACATAAAAGCATACAAATGGTGTAAGAAAACAAACAACAAGTTGATAACCTTATTAGTACAGCAAAAATGATAACCTTAGTACAGAAAAAATGTGCAATAGTCAAGCAGTTTTGGAGGAATCAAAACAATCCAGCTTGAAGAGAAATATTTCTGTCCTAGGAACATTTATTCCCTGACCCCTTACATTTATTCTTCAGGAATTGTACCTGTGACAATTACATTGCCAAATGGGCAACATCGCATAATTTTGAGTTTGTAATTTAAACTGCGAGTCAGATAGACATTTCATTACAGGCAGTTGACTGTGTGCATTTAAATCCTTACAAATTATGAAAGAGCAGCACACCTCTTTCAATTCAAAAAATAAAAAAAGCGTCGACTCAACAAAGATGGCCGTGGAAATTCCATAGACCCATCGCCGGAAGCTAGCAACCGCTTTCCCCTTCTGTAGACCTCGAGAGGCCAAAAAACATTGCAGAATGCAGATTGTACTGTACAATACCTTCAACACGGGCAGACACCTAAGGCAACTTCTCACAATTTTTTATTTAAGCCTATTATCACTCTGAAACAGTGGCAGATGCACCATGAGGGGCACCGGGGCTAGCGCACCGGCTCCGGCCGCGGCTCCCTGGTACTCATTCTAGGGCCATCTGCCATTTTTTAGTGCCCTCCATAGAGCAGCACTCGCCGGCGTAGCGAGGAACATGCCCGTAAGCACCCTTGTATTTTTATCCTGCGTACTCTGAAAGTTGTGCCCCAAATAGGGAGTGAACCTCAATGTTCCGTTCCCCCAACGAGTTGCAGTTCATGTTCCATCGGCAACGAATGTATCGAAACAAACAACGCAAACCACGTGGCCCCAGCGTATCTCCCACCCACACCAATCGGTGAATCAATCCGAAACACCTCACCGAAGCAGCATATGCAGCTAATCAATCCATCGCGGAAACCTTGCGCCGTTGTCGAGACGATGAATCACGTACTCGTAACCAAAAAAAAACACTAGCGGGGGCAGGGAGAGAGCCGGAGAAGGATACGCTGTTTACCCTGTGCCGTTGTCGATGACGACGGCCGGGCGCGCGGCGGGGTCCATCTCGGGCGGCTCCGGCGAGGCCCCGTCGGCTCATATCTCCGTCACCGGAGGGGCCCGGGGAAGCATCGGGGGCCGCCGCGAACGGGACCTCGCCTCCGGCTCGCGCTCGATCGAATCGGGGATGCGGCAGCTTAGGGTTGGCGGCGATTTGGGATTGGACGGAGAGAGGGAGGGAGATTTGGGGAGGTGGCGGTCGGAGGAGTTGATTTGGTTGAGGAGGGAAGCGGGAAGGAAGGAAGCGCGTGTGCGGGTGGGGTGGGGCCCATTCCCCTCTACCGTACGTGTTGGGTTCGCTACTTGACTTTCCTTCGGTTTGGTTGCACACTTGCACTGCACAGCAGCGACTAGGCTTTGCAATTTCAATTATGGTTCACATATCGAATCTAGGTGAAATCTTAGCGTGTGTTTGTCAGAGATTCAGTTTATCTAGATTTGTGAATTCGATGAAGTTGAAAATTCTAACTTCACTAGATTCGTGAAGCTGAAACTGTGAGTACATTAAGAGTGTTTAGATAGATTATCTTGTTTATATTTTAGACTAAAAATATAAACTTAATTCACTTTATTTTAGCCTACAAGTTTCAGATTTCAGAAGAAGCTAGTATCTGAAACTCTACCAAACAAGCCCTTACAATCTATTCCTTAGATCATACAGCACTATGTTCGATTTTTAATCTGATCCGGATGATAATCTCCCTTTATCTACGTGCAAGTCTCATGTATATCCAATTATTGCCAATAATCACCCACATAAAAATCATAGTTTTATTTTTACCAAAATATCAATAACATTTAATGTCATATCCAACCTTTTAAATTCTCAAGAAACAATTTAAAATGATTATTTAATTTTCAATACTAAAGTATGGCTAAGCATGATTACTATGTATTCACATATACCCATGTTGAAATTATGTATTATCTAACTTTATTCTAGAGTTATCAAAATTTACAGCTCAATATTTATTAAAGAAGTTCCGTGAGATAGGGTTATAGCTACCAATACTACAATATAGCGAATTTACAGAAAATACACGCATGCATAAATAGATTTGATAAAACAAAATAAAAATTAAAACACTGAGTTAATATGATCAAAAGAGGTGCTTGCCTTACTCTGTTGCTTCAGGAATCGACTCGAGGTCAAAGTCGATGGAAGTATCCTCGGACACGTGTCTACATGTGTTTGACATAAAATTATAATAACAACCATAAGAGGCAAAAGAGGTCAAATAACACAAAATTTTAAAATGAAACGAAATAGAAGGTTACAATGAAAAAATGTTTTGAATATTGATTTCTTGTTAATCGATTCCATTTGTCCGTGTTAGGGGGTTTAGTGTTTATATTATAAAAGGTTAGGTTTTCCTAATAGGATTCACATGTTTTTTTTTACAACTTTCCTTGTAGTATTAAGTTGTATGGATCTAAAGAGTGATTAGAGACCGGTT
>JAYEVE010001287.1:0-20984 GCA_036346375.1 Guadua angustifolia
AACAATGTTGCACCATCGCCGACTCCTGCAGACTTAGCCATGCCTCCAGCCGAGAGTGGTTTGTTCCCAGTCGGTCCAGTGAACACCGCATGCAGCCCTATCTCCCCGACCGCCACTTCGCCCGGCTTGCATCAGCTGCATGTGGCACCTCCGGCCCAGGATATTGTCCCTGTGACACAACCGCCTGTGCCCATTCCTGCCTCTATGGCCCGGTCGGCTCATGGACCACACCACATGGTGACTCGTGCGCGGTCTGGCATCGTCAAGCCGGTTGATCGGTTAAACCTCTCCACAACACACTCATCGGTCTCTCGATCCCGACGAATTATCGCAGCGCGCTCGCTGACACCAACTGGCGCGCTGCAATGGTCGATGAATTACAAGCCCTTGTCAACAATGGTACTTGGCGTCTTGTTCCCCGACCTCCCGGTGTCAACATCGTCACCAGCAAGTGGATCTTCAAGCACAAATTCCACTCCGATGGCACCTTAGCCCGCCACAAGGCTCGTTGGGTCATCCGCGGTTTCTCGCAGCAACACGGCATCGACTACGATGAGACGTTCAGCCCGGTCGTCAAACCCTCGACTATCCGGGTTGTTCTCAGCATTGCTACCTTCCGTGCCTGGCCTATTCATCAACTTGATGTGAAGAACACCTTTCTTCATGGTCACCTTGAAGAAACCGTGTATTGCCAACAACCGTCGGGCTTCATCGACCCATCTGCTCCTAATCATGTCTGTTTGTTGCAGAAATCACTCTATGGTTTGAAGCAGGCACCAGGGTTTGGTACCAGCGGTTCGCCACATATCTTCATCACGGGGGTTTCATTGCATCGTCCTCCGACACATCTCTTTTTGTTCTCAAAGATGGAGATCACATTGCCTACATCCTGTTATATGTCAACGACATCATCCTCACGGCCTCCTCACCGGCTCTACTTCAGCGCATCACCAAGCTCCTCCATTCCAAGTTCACAATGATGGACCTTGGGGATCTACATTTCTTCCTCGGCATCTCCGTCACTCGATCCTCCGACAGACTATTTTTGTCTCAGCGGTAGTACGCGTTGGACCTCCTTCAGCGTGCTGGCACGGCTGACTGCCACTCCACAACAACGCCGATGGACACTCATGCCAAGTTGTCCGCTACAAGGGTGCTCCAGTTGCTGATCCTTCGACCTACCGGAGCCTCGCCGATGCTCTTAAGTACCTCACACTGACTCACCCGGACTTGCCATATGTCGTACAACAGGTGTGCCTCTTCATGCATGATCCTCACGAACCGCATCTCGCGCTGATCAAACGCATTCTGCGCTAGTCAAGGGTACTCTCTCCAACGGCCTCCACATCAGCACATCTCCCGTGTAGTCTCTCACCACATACTCTGATGCGGATTGGGCTGGCTTATTGCATCTTCCTCGGCGACAACCTAGTTTCTTGGTCCTCTAAGCGCCAGACCATGGTCTCTCGCTCCAGTGCAGAAGCTGAATATCGTGCTATCGCCCATGCCGTCACTGAATGTTGTTGGCTACACCAGCTTCTTCAAGAGCTCCATGCCCCAATTGCCTCTGCAACTGTTGTCTACTCGACAATGTCAGCGTTGTTTATCTGTCGTCCAATCCAGTTCAACATCGCCACATGAAAGCACATCGAGATTGACATCCATTTCGTCCGCGAAAAGGTTGCTCTTGGCTAGGTTCGTGTCCTTCATGTGCCATCATCTCACCAGTTCGCAGATATCATGACAAAGGGCCTCCCTATTCAGTTGTTCACTGACTTTAAGTCCAGTCTTTGCGTCCGAGGTCCGAACGCTGCAACTGCGGGCGCGTATTAGAGATTGTATCCCGGATATTATTGTACATGCCTAGAATAGCTTGTACATGCCTAGAATAGCTCCTCAGATTGAGGCTCATTATATCCTGCTAATCCCTGTCATTAGCGTCTATATATGAAAGGTCACCCCCCAATGGGTGTGTGGTGCTTTGCCCTCTCTATTTCCCTTTCTACACCCAGTTGTAGACGGAGGCCGGGGCGATGGTGGCCTGGCAGTGGGCGGCGGGCGATGGGTGGCGGTGTAAGGCGGTGGACAGCTGTGGAAGGTGGGACGGTGAGGCTGTGACACATTGAATATTAGGTTGGGCGGAGTGGCCGACGGGAGAGGGAGAGTCGATGGCACAATGAGGTGATGAGCTCGCCATCTTCTGTAGAGGGCGGGGGCAGGGCGGGGGAGGTAGAGGAGACGCACAGAGTTGTGATCGAAGCGACTGCAATGGCGACAAAGGATTGAGGCAGCGGAGGTGAGGGGGGAGGAGGAGGCGGAGGGCTGCTGGAGTTAGGATGAATGGTTGGATGCTATATCCAACCAGTTTACCGTGTCGTAGTCGTACCCATCTTATTAAGCTGCATAAACGAAGCAAAGGACGTTCATGTAAATAAGGTTGGACTCATATATTGCTAACATTATTGCATGAACAAACTAAACCAATAAAGGTAACACAGAAAAGTAACACTTCGGCATGTATTTCGCGCGACAGTCGACGCATTCTCTCGGGAACTCTGATCATCGGTATTTCACCTCCTGAAGAGGCAATCTTTCTTCGCACATGAAGCTATCCGCACGAATTACCACAGCTTTGGTAGTTTCAGACTCGAACATGCTTGTTGTCCTCCGTGCTGGTTTGTTCAGGCAGGCCTCTTAATCTGAAAATTCACATTCATCAGATGCACATTGCGGAGTTGAGATATTCTTGCTTGCAAATGGAAAAAATAATAATGATAGAAAGCTTCTTGTTCTCGTGTGGAGCTAGCTAATTGGGCACATTTAAATCTAGACAAGAACAGAAGTGGTTGGCTGAAAATAGATACTATTTGTAGTTGATAAACCCTCTGTGATCTAAAAGGACATAATTATATGGTCCCTTACATTACATGCTACTTATTGTGTTATTGACATGTGGGTTTTGACCCCACATATCAATATATAATATATTTATGGATTTCCTCTAAATTCCAGTGGCATATAGGAATTAATCCTAATTTATATAAGTGGTTGGTGCACCTCACGAGGCATATATGCTATTGCTAGTTAACATATTAAGACCCTCATACTTAAATCAATCCATGAATCCGACATATTAGCTACTCAAACACACCAGTAGTTGCAAAATCATGACAGATTAGACCGGATCTGTATATTTTCATGTCATCTGCCATCTTTTTGGTCAAAATTAAAGACCCCTTGCATGCCCTTCTTAAATAGTCACAAGTCTCTGGATTAATCTATAGCAAGATAATGCAGGCTTGCCTGTTACGCGACTTGGACGTTCATGGGACTGGTTGGTACATCCAGCAGGTCGCCGTTGTTGTTTGCGTGATCTGTCAATCAAAAGATGTGAAAATGATGTACGACCAAGTGTAGATCTGTGTTACGGTTGGTAAAACGTACTCGCAGGTTGCCTCGTAACAAAAAAGCATGCACCGATGACAATGTAGCACAGGAGGAGGACGACTCCCTTCAGGTAATGTGACTTTCCATCCTGCGAGTCAAACTCACTAAATTAGAATCTTTTATTTTTCATCAATTTTTTGCATAGGTCGAGACAACAAGATCACAATCCAATCCCAATATGTTACTAGCGAACTCCCGCTAAATGACTTGAAAAGTGATTCTCGGTGTTCTTATTATCAGTTTTTATCTGACAGATGCTTGAGTGTACCTGGAGGGTGAAGGCCGTCACTAGCACCGCGACGAACAGAGAACCGGTCTCCAGCAGCTTGAAGTCAAGATCCATTTCAACCCCCATGATCCAAGCCACAAGGACACTCAATGGAACCTGCCACAATTGGCATACAAAGCAATCACATCATGATTTGGTTAGTTCAAGCCATTCAGAGCAGGAGGGAAGATGGTGTACTAGTATCTATCTGCAGGTTGTGCTTAATATACAATACCTACCACGAACATGGATATCTGAGTTGCCGACCCCAAAGCTACTCCGAGGGTGATGTCCTGCATTGATTTGTTGTCAGTCGATAACTCTGGATGGATTAGTTCATGTCCCCATCCTTGGACATGTCAGAAATTAAACCACAAGAGATTTGGGGTGTATTTGGATATATGTTGCATGCGCACCAGCTTGTTCTTGAGGGCGAAAATGACGGCGCCGGCGTGCTCCGCCGCGTTCCCGACGATCGGGAGCAAGATGATGCTGATGAAGCTCACCGACAAGCCCCAGGAATGCGAGGCGGCCTCGATGGTGCCGACGACGAACTCGGACAGGACGGAGATGACCACGGTAAAGAGGATCAGCCAGAAGAGCGCGCTCCAGAGCCCGAGCGCCGGCTCCTCCTCGGCGAACCCTCCATCATCGTCCCCATCGACCTACGTACACCACCAATTAACCAACTAGTGCACTAAAATTAAGCACTACCGTACTGTACGTACCTCCTGTGGCTCGAATAGCTGGCGGTGCGTCTTGAGCTGGAAGAAGAGGTATGCGACGTAGGAGAGCAGCATGACGACGCTGCAGGCGCGGGAGAGCTCGAGCCCCGCGGTCGCGGCGGCGACGGCGTGCTCCCCGGAGCCCACCGCGTAGCGCAGCATCAGCGGCAGAGACTGGCACAGCGCACCCAGGATCAGCAGGCCCGTGCTCACGTCCGATTGCGTCTGCACGCACGCAGCATGCAGCACACACCAAATCAGGCAAAAATTAGGCGCGCGCGGCGCGAGCTCTGATGCATCGCCTATGTACGTATGCACCACGTACCCTGTCGTACAGCTGGTCGGCGCCAAGGTTGGCGAGGCCGCCGCAGAAGAGGGAGGTGCCGAGGACGAGCAGCAGGTTGGAGAGCACGGAGCCCAGCAGCGAGCTCTTCACCACCTCGATCTTCCCCTGCATCAGCGCGAACAGCGCGATGATCAGCTCCGTCGCGTTCCCGCACGTCGCGTTCAGGAGCCCGCCCACTTATATTACACACGCCATCCATGCAAAGCACAGAATCAGTAAGAGAAATTTTATAGTGTATTAGGGCGCTTACAGTACTCCTGTGCCAGCATTTTCTTCGAAGGGTGTTACGGGAGAGAAAATTAAAGAAGAGCTAGATTAAAGCTATTTCTTATATGGAAACGGTTTGGACACATAAACTATTAAACCAGGACAAGATACAATAAAAACATGCATTAGAAGGAGGAGAGTTGTATCTATGTCTTGCGTGATATTTATTTAATGTTCTCTATATACTTGTACTAAAATACAAATGGCTGAGGGTGCGCTCTAGTATATAGAGGGTACAATAGAAACCATGCATCAAAAGTGCCCTTATACTAGTAGTATATAGTTGGTACAATAAATTAGCTCTAGACGTTGACTTGTTGAGGATATTCTTACTGTACTATTATTGAAGAAAATATAAATAAATAATAAAAATGTAAATTTTATACTGCATTACTCTATTATATCTAAAATAATAAATAATCTATATTGAAATTTAGCGTATCGGAAAACAGAGCTCATGAACAAATTTCAATTTCTCTCCAACAATATGTAACACTAATTGGGGCACTGTAAATTTGTTCGTAAGACTAACGGTACGGAAATCGATATGTTTCCTGTACAATTCCTGCATTCAAAGAAAGTAGTTTGGGTCGACGGCTGCGACTTACCGGTGGGGCCAGTGTAGAGTGCGACCTGCCTGCAAGGAATTACCATCAAAACACAAATTAAAATTTCGGTGCACAAGTTACGGAAGCTTCATTTAAAGGAGATTTTACCAGCATGATGTTCTGTGAAAAGGAGGCTACTTACTCTGTCAGGAAGCTGACTCGCTCGGCGAGAGGAATGAGACCGAGCATACTAAGCACGAACACCCATGCCTGTCAAGATTAATTTTAGTAAACACGTTAATTATAAGTCACTACTGTAAAAATAACATCACAGACGGTTCACAACCATCATCATAGACAGTTTTTTAAACCAACTGTATCAAAGTGTCGGTGATGATAATAGGTCATCATAGACGGTTTTACAACCGTCAGTGAAAAAACTCATCCCAGACAGTTCGGAACCGTCTGTGATGACCACACATCCTAGACAGTTCTTAGTTGGATCAGACGTGATTGCTTTCCTTCCGATGATCCCGATACCCTAGTGTTTTCCCTCATGGCGGGATCGAGTCACACCTATCAGCTCGACCTAAGCCATGTAATCCACGTAGAATTCGAATGCCTCTTCCGTTGGATAACCTTCGACAATACTACTCTCTAGTCAAAATCAATTATGTATGTAAGACTTGATAATTCCTATGTACCTCTCGAATGGGTACATGCTACGTAGGAACATGGGCCCGCACATTTGTTATCTCCCTCATAAGGTGAACAATGAGATAGACCATGATATCAAAGAAAGACAGAGGGAAATACATCTCAAAATTACATAGAGTCATTACCACCTCAGCCTATAGAGCATCTAGTCCTTCGAGATCGATGACCTTCTGAGTAATTATGTTAAAGAAATAATACAGTCTTGTGATTATCTCCTGGACCTTAGTCGGTAAGATATTTCTAATTGCCACATGTAGTATTTGTGTCATAAGCACATAACAATAATGAGATTTAATGCCAGTTTAACTCAAATCTTGCCTTATATTGGAGGAGTAACCGGACAGAACTTTAACACCATGCAAGTACTGACACAGTTCAGTTCTCTCGGCCTTAGATAGAGTGTAACAAGCATGTTCGCAGTATGTTTGGCCTTTATCGGTTTCTTTTGGTGCTAACTCAGATCTGATGTCCATATCGACCAAGACAAGCCGAGCGTTAATACCGTCCTTTATTTTGCCCTGAATGTTCATAAAGAGACTAGTCAAACTATCACAGACATTCTTCTCTACGTGCATCACATCGATATAGTGTTGAACTTTTAGGTGCTCCTAATAAGATATGTCCCAAACTATTGATCTCTTTTTTCATATGCTCTTCTCACGGGTCATCAATTTACGTCCCTTTTCAAACGCAACATTTAAGTTCTTAACCATATCATGAACGTTTGTCCCGCTTAAAGACTTTGAAGCTAAACCATCTTCGGTTGTTCAATCGAATTGTTTCTTCATCCTACGGTATGGGTGATTCATCCGAAGGAACCTACGGTGACGCATGTACATGATTTTGCGTGAATGATTCAACCACACACTCTTGATATCATCCAAGGAGTGAGTACAGACTTTGGTTCCTTTTGTACTTTGCCTCAATAGGTTAGCAAAGGCTGGATAATCATTTATGATGCAGAATAACAAGCAGTGCAAAGTAAAATACTCTCGTTTATGAGCATCCCATACCTATACCCTAGGAGCCCACGGCGTGTTCATATCTTCCACCAATGGTGCTAAGTACATATCAATAGTTGCTTCGAGTCTTGGATGAGTATAGACAGAAAAATATACTTCTGCTTCATAAACAACCAAAGAGAAAGGTTGTAGATACAGATTCATAGGAAAAGTGCTATAGCAGCTGCTCATGTTACCGAAAAGATTCATTCCGTTCGTACTCAATCCGAACTTTATATTTCTTAGATCCGCTGTGAATTCTTGCAACCTACTATCGATGTTTCTCTACTGGGTAGAATCAGTAGGGTGTCTTATCATTCCATCGTTCTGTTGTTCACCGTGACTAGTCCAACATGTATACCCCTTTTGAAACCCCGTACAATTAAATGTGTTTCGATCTGCGCTAGGTTTCGAAACATTCTTAGATTCTCGCAATCAATGCATGAACAAGGTATAAATTTCACTCCCTTGTTCAATATATCTTTCTCTGCAGCTCTTCTAAAAGCGGAGGCGCCAATAATGTACTTGGCACTCGTACGGTTCTCAGTGTACATCCAATTCCAATCTATCTACGCTACATATGTAAATATAGATGTTAACTAATGAATTAAGTACACTATGAGTGCACATGCACACATATACTACATATAAGTTACATTTAAACTTGCCAATTAACTTATGTAGCTCCTTACATCACAAAGAACAAATGGATATATATCCATATGTAAGCTACATTTAAACTCAGCCTCCTCAATTCTTTCTTTACATAGCTATCTATAGCTTCAGTATAATGCAATTAGAACCAATTATGCTTTAGATCAAAAAGAACAAATGAAACTACAGCAAGCTAGATCTAGAAACCATCTTCAATTCCCTCTTTATCATGCTAGATATATATATCTTGAATATAATGCAATTACAACCAATTATTAGCCTAGATCACCTTCCTTTAAATTAATTATCTATATATTGAGTATAATACAATTACAACCAATTACTACTTAACATCACGAGAAAACAAATGGATCTACATACACCAAACTAGATCTAGAAACCATCCTCTTTACCAAGCTAGGATTTGAACCAATTTCTAACCTTAGATGACCAAGAACTGAAGAATCTACAATCACACCACCAAATCTAGGGTATCTTTTCCCAGATCGCCCTTCAATCGTAGCCATCTCAAAAATAACTCAGGAGGTCGGGGCTCTATGTACTTATTTTCTAAAATGTTCATCATAGATAATTTTTGGCTAAAACCATCTATGATGCGTACCTCATCACACATGGTTTTGTCTATAAACTGTCTATGATGTTTTCGCCCTCATCATAGACGATTTTGAGCTAAAACCGTCTGTGGTGTGGACCGTCTATGATGAGAATGGAGCTCATCACTTACTGTTTTTACAAAAAAAAACCGTCAGTGATGACACCTTATCACAGATGGTTTTTGAAAACCATCTGTGAAGACTTTATTATTTCCTAAACAAACACTTACGACGTTAAAACCATATGTTCACTAGCCCATGGTGACCTATGTAACTACAACGTCATTTCCATCGGGGACGCGGCTCAATGAGGTGGCAGCTAAAAGGGCCTTACAGCCCAACGACCTGAGAGCATTTACTTCAGGCAGTCGCTCAAGCGATGGTATATGACAATAAATATACTATAAATTTATAGTAATTGTATACTGAAACGTATAGTAAAACTAATGAAATCGTATTTCCTGCATTAATAATTTTACTACCAATCTTTGCAAGCATTACTATCACCAGCAGAACATAATGTACGTTCAAACGAAGCCCTAGGAGGAGCCATATATTTAGTAATGTGTGCTAATGTGGCGATTTAACCACACTACTGAGAATGTAGTTTTTTATTCCTTTTAAGAACATTTACGATGGTAAAATCTTATTTTTACTAGCCTACATTGATGCTTCAATGCATTATGATACAATTGACCAACTTTTACTTCTATGTACATAAAATATTACTATTGTTATAAATCCTATTTGAAAATATTTTAAAACCGATAGTGATCGGTATCACTATCGGTTCTGAGGTTGGAATTGATCATGATAGCGCATGACCCCTTAGGTTCTCATCCCGCCTTGGCTTCCCCTCTTGAGTCCTGATCAATTCAAATACCAAAGCCAGCATCATAAGTCAGAGAAGGTTTGCCTTGAGCCTGTGCTAATTCGTCTCCCATCACTGGCAGTTCCTACAAACGTCTTATCTCCCACTCACCCCGGTCATGCTTCTTCACCGATTACTCCTTCCTCCACGCCCGTCAAACCGCTCTTGCAGGCCACAGCGGATTTTGTTGTCAAGATCTCAATCGCTTCATCCCGAATGGAATGCAACTAGAGGATGGAGGACATCTTCGTCGGGATAGGACTGACATGGTTTTCATGGCTCCTACCAAGACCCATGAAGACTTCGTGGTGGTCTTCATCCAGCCATAGCCCCGGAGGGAGAGCTCCATCAAGTGATGATCGACATCAGAATTTATCGAGAGCAAGTCCTCAGGGTAAGAGTGCTTTCCTGCTGCCCTCATCCCTTTAGCATTGGACTACCAGTTCTCTTCGAGTTTGCACCATGACGTAGTGGTTACTGGAGGGCCATATGAATTTGACCTCAACTCTCAACGCTTAATCAAGCATGACGAGGGACCAAACTAGCGTTCAATTGTGTTCACCAGAATAGCCTGGATCATGTTAGGGTTCTCCTTGGATTTCAAGCACCCTCACTACATATCTCAAGTCAGCTCTTCTTTCGAAAAGCTCTTGTACTGGCATGAAAATGATCATATTCGAAGCAAAGCTATTTGCAAGATTTTGGTGCAAGATATCGCTTTCATCCCTCATTATGCAGTCCTCAAAAAAGGAAACAATCTTGGGGGGCAAGGAGAATCTTGGACGATCCCAATCATCATCCTCAATTCTTAGCTCCCAGATGTCCTGCCAGTAGATGAGGACCCACCTCTATACTTTCATGCAAACGAAGTCCATTAGCCAATTGCTCCTGATGAACACTACCAAAACCAGCATCATGAGGACCAGGTCGTCCCAGAAGGGGATCCACAATGGGACCAGTGGATCCAAGTGCCTCAGAATCATCAAGACAATGGGGCTCTGCAAGCTGTGGAAGATCAAGCCTCCTGGTCGTTTTTTGAGGATGTCACAGTTTTCTCTTCAGCGGTGATTCTTCCAGAAGACAATTCTCGAGCTCCAATGATCATGCTTCTCATTTGGCTCGGACACCCCCAAACAATGTTAGTGTGGAGTATATGGACCCCGGGTACCTGCATGGCGGGCCGTGAGGACTACCCAAGAGGGATCGGCCGAGCCGACTACATGAAGATGGGTATTGCCCGGAGGCGGAGCTGCCATGCTTGCACAAGGAAACCCGAAGATGGAAACCAACCTGCTTAGGGGGATCAGATTGTAATCTAACGCTATCATGTATAACGGATAAGGAAAGAGATACAATCTCCACCTCGTATCCGAGTGGGACTCCTTTTTGTAACCGCCCTCCTCTGCTATATAAAGGGAGGGGTGGGGAGGAAAAACAGGACACAATATCTCATCAGCAATAAGCTAGCCACATATAATTCCAGAGCACAGGACTAGGGTATTATCTCCATCGTGAGAGCCCGAACCTGTATAATTTCCCGTGTCTTGTGCTACCATCGAGTTCTCGATCCAGCGTCTAGCCCCCTTTTAATTATTGTCGGTAACAACCCTCGACAGTTGGCGCGCCAGGTAGGGGCCGCGCTAGGATCAATCTCAGCAAGCTTGATGGCAATCTTCAGTGGAAGTTTGGCTTTTTTGGCGGCGTGGCGTTTTCATCTGACGAGTTTTTGCTTCTCCGTGGTACATGGCGTATAGCCGTCTGGTGAGTTTTTAGCGAAGCTTTTGTGTCTTGCCTTCGGCCGACCGTGGTGAGGTCTGGCGAAAGGTCTGGCGACTAGAAGATTGATTGCTTCAACGAGCTTGCATGCAACGAAAAAGTCGAGCCGACTAGATGTTCTTGTCTGCATGCATGCTTGGGTTCGGAGATCTCTTGGCCGTGATTTCCTTTGTGTTACCTTGGCGGTGGTCGGAGGGTTAATGCATGCGTAGGGCTGAAGTCCCCTGGCAACTAGAAAAATCAAGGGTGGCCAGAAGCGTTGTTCGATGGCAAGAAGGCAGCCGTGCATGCATGCAAAGTGAAGGAGATCATCCAACTAGAAAGAAGTGCATGGCGTGAGGAAAAATCAGCAAATTCTTTGTGGCGTGAGGAAAAATCAGCCGACTAGAAGGCTTGATTTCCTCGTGCTTGCTTGCGCTTTTGTTCTTGTATATGCAGGAAGGAGCATCGACTAGAAACATGGGCGAGTAGAAGATCAGAGTTTCTACTTGCGTCATTGTTTCCAGCAGCGGATCCCGCACGATTCGGCGACCTGAAGACCCGTGCATGCATAGCGACTGGAAGTCCGGCGGCTGCACATGGTTTGGAGTCTGGCGACTAGAAGGTACTACAATCATCTTGTGAAGGAACATCTCGGATGTGGTCATCATAGCGGCCTTTCAGAAAGGAGTCAACGACGCCAGCTTGATCAAGAAGATGTCCCGGAGGTCGCCGACTACGGTAATGGAGATGTTTGCATTAGCGGCTAAGAGCCACGCTGCGCCCGGCGCCAACCGGCTGCGACTCACGAGCCTCGCCGCGCCCCAAGCGCCAACCGGGCGACCACGAGCCAGCGCTGCGCCCGGCGTCACCTTGGCGCGGCCACGAGCCTCGTCCGCGCCCGGCGCCAACCCGCGCGGCCACGAGCCTCGCGCGTCGGCGCCATCTTGGCGCGACCCACGAGCTCGCCCGCGCCAGCGCCATCTTCGGCACGGCCACGAGCCTCGCTGCGCCGAGGGCCAACCGACACGCCACGAGCTAGCGCCTGCGCCCGGCGTCACCTTGGGCACGGCCACGAGCCTCGTCCCGCGCCAAGCGCCAACCGGCGGCCACGAGCCGCGCCGGCGCCGGCGTATCCTCGGCGCGACCACGAACCACGCCCGGCGCCGGCGCTATCCTCGGCGCGACCACTAGCCGCCAACGCCCGGCGCTATCACCAACGCGGCCACTAGCCCGCGCTGCGCCTCGAGTGCTATCTCGGCATGGCCAAAACCACGCCTGCGCCCGAGCGCCAACCGGCATGGCCAGAAGCCCGCGCTGCGCCCAGCGCCACCGGCGCGACCCGCGAGCCTCGCTGCGCCCGTGTGCCACCTTACGCATAGCCCACGAGCCATACGTGCCCACGAGCAAGGGCGGCACGATCGTCGACAACACATGGAGCATAAGCGGCTAAGTCCTTTGTTTACTCAAATTATGTCATTATAAATAAAATTGTTGGCTTTCTTGACTTGCTACTTAGTTGATCCTCAACTAAGCGATGAAGTCGGGGCTACCTAATAGTGTTACGCATGCGCAACACTCTTTGGGTCATTATTGTTTCCTACATTAAGAAATCTTTGTTAGTTTGCGACTTTCCTCTTGACTTGCTACTTAGTTGATCCTCAACTAAGCAGTAAGTCGGAGGCTACACCTAATAGTGTCATGCGCATCTTTTTCTGAGTTGTATTTTTTTCCTCTCTTACTTAACGATTGTAAATGAATCCGAGTGCGTTGATTCCGAGTTGTGAAGCTCGACCCCATGAACAATGAACTTTAGTCACCCAAAAGCGCGTGCACAGGAAAAAGAGCTATGAGCCGACTCGGCTTGGGGCTAGACTAGTCGGCGAGTGCTTAAACAAAAAGAGTCAAAACCACTCGGATGAATTCAAAATCAATAAGGAAAAAAGTAAAAACTCTAAAATTATATATAAACCGATCGGACATCACATCCAAAGTGAATTGTTTTACATGGCCTAAGTTACGCACACACATGATTTGGGGCTATTAAATTTGGAGGCGGCGTGTGGGCCAGCGTTACGGCGACATCAAGAATGAATGAATTTAAAAGGAGCGGCGCTGAATTTCGCCTTGAGCGGGAAAAGCGTTTTGACTTCGCATATCGTTTGGGATATGATATGTCCCATGATGGGCCATCGGTTGTATCATGACGATCGGATATAATTCAATGCGTGGAGCTCTATTGAGTCCTTCACGATCTCTTTGCCTACAATGGGCACTCGGCTGGAAGGAAAAAACCAATCGGGAATCTACATCAAGAACTGGAAGCACTTTCGTATGAAGCATGACTCGATTGAGGCTGCGACCGGGAAAGCGGCAACTTCGATCGCAAAGCACTCGGGAGACTCTTGTGGAGTATATGGACCGGGTACTGCATGGCGGGCGTGAGGACTACCCAAGAGGGATCGGCCGAGCCGACTACATGAAGATGGGTATTGGCTAGGAGGCAGGCTGCCATGCGCAGAAAGGAAACCCCGAAGATGGAAACCAACCCTGCTTAGGGGAGATAAAGTTGTAATCCTAGCCGCTATCATGTATAACGGATAAGGAAAGAGATACAATCTCCACCTCGTATCCGAGTGGGACTCCTTTTTGTAACCGCCCTCCTCTGCTATATAAAGGGAGGGGCGGGGAGGAAAAACAGGACACAATATCTCATCAGCAATAAGCTAGCCACATATAATTCCAGAGCACAGGACTAGGGTATTATCTCCATCGTGAGAGCCCGAACCTGTATAATTTCCCGTGTCTTGTGCTACCATCGAGTTCTCGATCCAGCGCCTAGCCCCCTTTTAATTATTGTCGGTAACAACCCTCGACAGTTAGGTTCTACATGATCAATGCAACATTTTGAGTTTTTTCTTGTCTCTTTTTAATACCAGCAAAATTTCAGAGGTGATGGCCTACTTGGGCTTCCCGATTCCTCCTGCTCTTGTGCTCATGAACCCAATCAGCACCAATCTAAAACGCTCATGGGGCATGGCTTTCAACCGTCAATTCTCAGTGGTTTGGGATAGGCTGCAGAAATCAAGAAGTTCAGTGGTCATAACAGAGCTGCAAGAGTCTGATGGTACTGATCAACAATCTTTAGACGCCTCAGTTAGCATTCCAATAGTTTCTCAGGCAGCACCTCTTCCCCTACCCAGACCTCCCAAAGCTAAAAAACCTTTATCATCCATTGCTCTTTGGCGAAGCCCTAGACTCAAGGAGCTTCACAAAGGAGTCAAGATTAACTTCAGTGGGTAGAGAGGGTGCAGGGAAAGATTACGGAAAGAGCTCATCCAATCATGTTGGTCTAGGACATCTCTGACAACCTTTTTAACAAGCTCAAGAAGGACCAAGAGGACCAATCATTAGCTCTGCCAAAGATTCCAATCTCCGTCATGCAGCAATGGACAGTGAATCTCTGTGTGATTCCTACTCCTGAAGTTTCCTGCGAAAAGCTCCTTAAAGAACTTAATGATGACAATGATGACTCACACCACAGCTCGGACTCGCAGGGGCCCTCAGTGGTGATATAACTGGAGGGGCCTTTGTTTTTGCTTCTTGTCATGTCCTGTTTTGTGCTCAAACTGTCCCATGATATGTTGGTGGTTTGATACTCTTATGTTCTTAACTGCAATACTTCGCCTTCTTATTGCCATGTATGTGCTGTATCGTGCTTGTCTCATGTGGGTTTCTCTCTCAAGCATCGGGGTCTGGCTGCCCAAATGTCTTTCCTTTATAGTATTTCTGTTTAGATGGACCACACTAGGAACTTTAACATTCTTTGCTAGAACATCAGAGGAATAAACTCGGATCATAAACTTAGAGCTATTAGAGATAAAGTCAATGAGACCAATTACTCTATTATCTGCATCCAAGAAACTAAAAAGGAGGTTATTCAAAACTATTAGGATTTAAATTAATTACTAACCTTAGCTGACAAAGAACTGAATGATCTACAATCACACCACTAAATGCAGGGTATCTTTCCCCCAGATCGCCTCTCAATTACAGTCACCTCAAAAATAACTCGGGAGGTCAGGGCTCTCTGTACTTATTTCCTAAAACGGTCATCACAAACAGTTTTTAGCTAAAACCGTCTGTAATGAGATACACTCAGGAGGTCAGGGCTCTCTATACTTATTTCCTAAAATAGTCATCACAGACAGTTTTTGGCTGAAACCGTCTGTGATGTGTATCTCATCACAGATGGTTTTAGACAAAAAAATCGTCTGAGATGTGTATCTCATCACAGACGATTTTAGATAAAAATAGTCTGCGATGTCCCCGCCCTCATCACATACGGTTTTTGTCTAAAACAGTCAGTGATGTTCTCCTCGTCACAGACGGTTTTATCCAAAAACCATGTGTGATGTTCTAACCCTCATCACGAATGGTTTTTGGCTAAAACTATATGTGATGTGATGAGAATGAAACTCATCACTGATTATTTTTGCAAAAAAAAAATGTCAGCAATGACCCCTTATCACAGATGGATTTTGAGAACCGTCTGTGAAGAGCCGTCTAATAAATGCCTTTCTATAGTAGTGAATGTATATATACATATGCACATTAAATTCAACTAAGATCGTGCCCTTTTTTGGGGTGTAATGTAAGGTAGACCAAACCAAATTCCTGCGCCATACCATAAACAAGTATACTGCAGTAGTCACTGGTTAGTTAGGCTAATTTGCTAGTATATGTTCATCGTTGAAAATCAATGTAGCAGGTAGTACAGTTATTCTAATGTTATATTCTCTAACTCTACATCTTTAAATTCAGATAGAGGTGAGACTCCAACCTATATGATCTTAATCGTCACTCTTTCGGCAATTTGAAAGATGGTATACTACGTAATTAAACCAGGATTAATGGATTAATTACAAAACTCGTAAAAATTTTGTTAAAAATAAGTTATTGGATGAGCAAAATTAAATCTTCTTGTTTACTCCCCACTTCGTGCTCTTGGTTGCATGCATAGCAGTGAAAGTTTAGCCCATAGTTGTATAAGTTTTATCTAAGAGCTCTTTTACAATGGATTAAAATCAATATAAACTGTCCATTCTTTTAAATCTAATGGTTAAAATTAATTTAGATCTAGTTATACTACAACCTGTAGTATTGGTAGTAAAATTCAGAGAGGGTAAAATGGTAAAAAATTTCATCATACTATTTGTCCTCTATGGTAAAACACGCGTTTGTGATCCTGATGAATGGCTGATGAATGGATAAGAAGCCTCTAAAGATCACTAGGTATTCGGTGAATCTAAAACTATGAACGAATTAGGAAAAGTCTAAAATACCTTTAAGAAACAGATAATTAGATTTGATTTCTACTACCACTGCTTACTACCTTTGTAATCCACTGTAAAATTTCTCTTATCTAAAGGCTTCACCAAAAGCGCTAGGTGACAAACTAGCTTCCGTTTTGCTGCAAGATTATGCTTTCCTTTCCTGGTTCCAGGCTCTCAGGCCTCAGCGCAGAATATCATACCCAGGCGGGGCAAGGTTCTGCTGCCCACTAGGGGTGGGCATTCGGTTAATTCGGTTTTTTTAGTTTAAAAGTATTTCGGTTTTTAAAAACTGCTAACCGAACCGAACCGAATTAACCGAAAAAATTCGGTTCAGTTATTTCGATTTTTGATGGCAAAATTTCTCCTCAAAGCGAGAACAAGGAGTCAAGGACGCAGTAAAGGTGGAATTGAACTCTTGTTAATCATGATCCCCATCATCATGATCAGCACTGAACCGATCGAAATATCTTCTTTGCGGAGTATCAATTTGTAGTCATGTAAACCATACTACTTCGGTATATGTATAGAGCTTAAGCTTCGGTACTTCCAAATTCCAATGGGAAAAATTGCATAGAGCTTAAGCTTACTGCTTACAGTGTAGGTCGGAGGAGGCGGAGCCGTCGATGCTGTGGCGAAGCAGCCAAGGCCGGAGGAAGCAGAGTTGTCGATGCGATAGATCCGGTGATGCCATCGCCGCGACAAGAGTCGGCCTGATTTGGAGATGAGGATGACAACGAGCACTCGTTGCTGGCACACGCTCCTCTTCGTCAGATCCAGTGCCGTGCTCCTCTTTGTCAGATCCGGGGAGGCCTCGTTCTTCTCTTCGTCAGATCCGGCGTGCCCAAGCGGGGTCGCGACAAGATCCGACCGGATCTAGGTGATGTTGACGCCGCACTGCCCGGCCTTGGCCTGCGCATCGTCGATCCCGAACGAGGAGCGGCTGCGGCGGTGGAGGATCCGCACCGCGCACGGTGGGGGCGAGTAGATGGTGGAACCGAGTCGCGACGAGTAGGGAGATTTGGGGAGGGAGCGCTGTGCTTGGTGGAGTGGCCACTGGTCGACTGGGGAATGGATTGGGGAGGGAGCACAGCGAGCGCTTGGAGCGGAGGTGGAGTGACGAAAACCGATAGGCGACAAGGGGACTTCGATTGGATCGGAAAATATCGGTGATCGGTTTGTTCGGCTTTTGGAATCATGAAACCGAACTATACACCGAAAACTGAATACAATCGAAATTAAAACTGAACCGAAAACCGATAAAACCGAAATAATCGGTTTATTCAGTTCGGTTCAATTCGGTTTTTTGGTTTCGGTTTAAAAGTGCCCATCCCTACTGCCCACAGAGTACCCATTTCGGGCACGATTCTATTTCACAGAGAAGATAAGAACCAACAATGCAGAGATTTAAAGCTCAAATTTGAACAGAGATCTGAAACGGCTGGTGACGAGTGAAGTCGAATTTACATCAGGGTTAGTTAAGGATCGAATTTATATAGTAAGTATAACTTTTTAATATATATATACACAGTACAAGTTTTTAAACTGAGTTTGTTGGCCACGTTAATTTATACCACAATCACACGTAACTATAGTACGTCGACAGAGGCGCTTCTGTGTACCACAATTTGAAAATTTTACAAATATTAAAACATAACTAAATAGTGGATAGTGATTCATTATATCTTGTTTGCTTCAAGATTTGTACCTTATCCATTCCAGAATATATGTCATTCGAGCTTACAAATTTTGTTTTTAAATACTCTCTCCGTCCAAGTTTATAAGGCTTATTTTTTAAATGGCATTGTGCATAAATATAAGGTTTGCATGTAAATTTAATGATGCCTTTCTTTCTACACCCCTATTTATTCTCTCTCAACCATATACATTTATTCATTACCACCCACACAAAAAATTATTTCTTATCTTCCAAAATAATTAAGTAGGGACATTTAAGTCATTTTCTCTAATATCTTTCTCAATTTCAACGCAAACTTAATCCTTGTGCAAAGTTAAAATACGCCTTTTTTTTTTACGGAGGGAGTACATGTTATTCTACAATTGTGACGTGGCTTTTGACCTTTTTTCCCCTCCTATACTCCTCTCTCATTTCAACATCATTTACCACAATGTACTACAGTAAGACATAACAACCAAATATATCGTGGAGTATATGTGTCGATGAAAATGTAAGAATCTAAAATAATATCTATTCAAAAACAAAGACTACAATAATAAGATATAACAACCAAATATAGTGCGGAGCATATGTGTCGATGAAAATGCAAGATCTAAAATAATATATATTTAGAACTAAAGAGAATATAAATTATATTAGAGGACGACCAAAAATTCTTGGTGTGTGTGTGTGCGGCTCCCCATGTGGGGATAACACGAAGGGACGACTAAAGGTACATGACATGTCATCACGCCCCCATCTCCCTCTTGCCGTTTGCATAGCTAGCTATTCCTTTCCGTGATTCCTCGATCACCAACATGAATTACAACATGTTCTACTGATCTAGAGTAGCATGCATGCATGAATCCAAATTAACATGGCTGAGAAGCGATCGATCGATGCATGGATGGATGGATGGACGGACTTACGTACGTACCTTGCCGAAGTGGGCGCACCGCGCGGCGACGGCGAGCGGGACGGCGAGGGAGAGGGCGGCGAGCTTGGTGCCGAGGAAGACCTCCTGCAGGTTGGCGAGCACGGGGCGCAGCGACACCACCGGCACCTTGCGCAGCAGCGCCGCGTCCGACTTCTTCCGCAGCGACGACGACGACATGTTGTGCGCCGTCCGCCCGTTCCCGTGCGCCTGCCGCGCCGGCAGTAGACCGGCCTCCTCCTTCTGCTCCCCGGCCTCCATCATCGCCGCCGGATCCATCGTTCGATCTCCACCAACTCGATCCGTACTACAACTGGTTCTTCCTCCGCCTGCCTAGGTAGCAAATCTCCCTAGCGTACACCGGCGGGCAACGAGGAGCGCGCGCTATAGCTCTTGCTTACAACGTACGTACCTCGTGATTCGTATTCTACGCGTATTCAGATAATATATATAGTACTAGGTTGGGATTAATATTCGCTCATACAAATATACAGACATAAATAACCAATGGAGAACACTAGTAGATAGAGATTAGGGAGCTGGCTAATTCGATCTCGCCATCGATATAAACATTTATAGCGATATAGATAAGCAATTAAGAAGAAGGGAAAGTGTATTTTCGTGACGATCGCTATCTCATCATCTCTCATCCCATCTCATCTCGGCAGATACGATGCGTCTGCAGCGTTCACGATATCGCGAGGAGATGAAGCTTCCGCGAAGCTTCGCGCGCGCGCCGCTGAGCCCGCTGGCTCACGCGCCCAGGCCAGCCGTTGGCTAAATGCACCGCATGCCGTGGGACGCCACGGAACGCTCGAAAGCTCCATTCGTTTGCTCGGCTTGTTTCGCATCCGCGTTTGGTGTTCCCTGTCCGTTTGCGCCTCGGCAATTTCGCCCGCGGATCTGATGCCAGCGACGTCTATCCACGGCCAACATCGCAGCATGCATGCTCAGGGTCACAGGGTTCGAAAATTCGATCAAAACCGCACGAAAATTGTGATTTAGAAAATTGTACCGGTCGGTAAAACGAGCCACTTCAAACGATTTAGAAAATTTTGTGCAACGTAAACAGGTTGAAAATCGGTAAAAATTGAATAATTTCGCTTGGCCAGTCATTTTCGATGAAAAAATGGTCTCGGTCTATTTTTAATTTTTTTTCTGAATTCAAAAAGTTTGACTTCGAAACCATTTGATTTCTAGCTATTTTTGAGTGAAAAACGACGAAAATCGCTGCCAACCTTTTTTCGATTTTATAGTTTGAATTGGTAATATAAACCCTGCTCCGAGGTCGATCGCTCGATAGAGTTAGTTTTTCGATAAAGGAAGCTTTTATTAATCTTAGTAAATTACATCAAGGTGATACAATTATACTAAGAAGACTCACAGCCTCTACTGCTAGGGTGTATACTGACCAAACACACACATACAAAAAAAGACAAAGAGACCGTCGCGGCAAACTACATCACGCAATATTGTCTTCAAGGCTATCCATCATTATAGCAACACTTGGACGCGATAAAACTCTCCAATGACAACGCCTCTAAGAAGGACTCGTCGCTACGCACCGTCATTGCCATGATCCAACCGGTGAAGGCGGACCAAGGTTTTCACCTCGGAGAGTAAATCCTCGGACTACAAAATAATGCCTTCAACAAGACCATTGCGGGCACAACCAACTAAGGTCGGACCTAGGGATTTCTCCAAGTCGTCAATCTTGGAGATCGGTGTTGCAACCACCGCATTCGAGCTAGTGCCGCCATACCACTTAATCTTAGCCAATAGCAGCGGCCATCTTCTCAAGGCCGGACAAACAATTTTTAGATGTT
>JAYEVE010000887.1:0-20638 GCA_036346375.1 Guadua angustifolia
TTTTCAAAAATTTTAAACCTTTCTTGATTGCTAAAGCAAATCTATGTATTGATCATGAGGCTTTTATCAGGACGTAGCACTATCAGAATTTTTGGAACTTTTTCAAGCTTGACCATCATATGAAAATTTTAGAGACATATTAATAATACATCAGGACCATCCAAAAAAATTCAAAATTTTCTAACGTGGTTTGGACCATTTTTTCATTTGGATGAAATTTGCCAGTAAGGCTTTTATCAGGACAGTAGCACTTTCTGAATTTTTAAAAATTTATGAAGCTTGATAATCATCTAAAAATTTTATGAGAACATTAATGATGCATTATAACCATGCAAAACAAATGTCAAAATTTTCTTATTTGGTTTGTTTCATTTTTCATTTGGTTCAAACTTGCTTGTCAACATTTTACCAGAACAGTAGCAATGTTTGAATTTTTAAAAATTCCTCATATTTGATAATCATCTAAAATTTTTATGGGAATATCAATGATGTGTCAGGAACCTCCACAAAAAAATTCAAATTTTTTGATATCGTTTGATCCATTTTTTGCTCGGTGCAAATTCATCGAAATCTCGGCGAATCTTGCTGAGATTTCGGGATTATCGCTCGAAATTTCGTTTTTCCCAGTAGAAATAAAACCGGATTTGAATTTTTGTTTTTGAATTTCATCCGAGATTTACCCAAATTCCTAGATCTCGGTAAGATTTTGGATTTCGGTCACAAGCAGTGGCAGAGCCAGAAAGTTCCAAAGAGGGGGCTTAAAAAAGAGACATCCAAAATCAACTACTATGACTATCGACATATTGTAAAATAGTTAAAATTTAAATTGTATGCAATATAAGTGTGTATGTAACTATGAAAGGAGAAAAATGTACCATTCATTGCTTCAAAAGAGTTGACAGATGATATTTATGAGTTTCATGTTCTAAAAACATTATAAGATATCTTCTATGTCTATCTTTGTAAACATGTCTCACTCAATGTAGCATACCATAAGATCATTCAACCAGTCATCACTTATCTTACTGCGCAAATCTGTCTTAATTTTCATTGACAAGAAAACCCTTTCAATTGTAGTTGTCCCCACAAGTAAAATTAGTGCCAATTCAATCAGTTTATAGACCAATGGATAAAACGCCTTCTGTACTACGCGGTATAGGCCTTAGCGATCCGCGCGGTGTTGCTGTGCGAGACGGCCGTCGCACGCTCCTGGAAGCTCTTTTGGTGAGCTAGCGGGGTGGACTCCAGCCCCACCATTGCCTCTGTCTATGGTCACAAGCGAGATTTCATCCGAAAACGAAATTTGAATCCTTGATCCCAAGTTAGCCTGCACGTCATATTGCCTTGTAGTAAACTCCTCCATCGCTGGTGATCGCTGGAACAACACTGCATAGATGTGTTCCAAACACAACATGCTGCATAGTGCACTGCTTCCGGGGCAAGAGCCAGGCCTCTACTTAGTACCACGTACTACCATATTACTACAGAAGAAACCGTTCGGTGCAACGTCAACACATTGAGGATCACAAAATGCAGTAACATCCACGGGAAAATCACTGCCATTGCCTCAGGCTCATTCCAACCGCATAACATGTACACTATTCACATCAGTCATACAGACCAAACAAAATAGCCAAGCACTCTACAAAAGTATTCAGTAAACATAAAAGGGTATGTGTCATACCCAACAGTAATATAAAGGATTTTCTCCCTTTTTGACACTGGAGTGAAGAAACAGAAGCATTGGACCAAAAAATTCCCTTCCCCAGGTGAAAACACCACATGATTTCAGAAGCAGCAGGAATGACTTGTGTTAGGAAGTTAAATAGCTACCAAGTAAAAACCTTTGTAAGGAGCATGAGAGAAAATAGAGAAATTACACTACTGCAAAACACAGATAAACCAACGAACAGATCACATATGGCAAAGAGAACCATAATACAACACCAGGACAACTGTTACAGTGAAAACATTTCATCAAAGACAGCAAAACTAAAAAAAGAACACATCTAGGAAAATTCTGTCATATACAAGCGTGCAAATAACTGTCAATGGCATCTCTAAACACAGATACGCCCACAGATTATATCAATGTGGTAGCTGTTTCATAGGTATCATGAACACAACAGTAGAATGCCACGTACCATATATATTCAAA
Organism: Guadua angustifolia; assembly: GCA_036346375.1. NCBI lineage: Eukaryota > Viridiplantae > Streptophyta > Magnoliopsida > Poales > Poaceae > Guadua > Guadua angustifolia. Next base: position 2,159 of record JAYEVE010000887.1, read on the forward strand.
ACTCTTAGTGCAACTGAATCTAAATTTGCACAAATTCCATGGTTCTTAAAGCAATAAAGCGAGATAACTCACCACATTTTTACCGCCAAAGTGCTTAAGGCGGGCGACGAGGCGACACCATACACACATCAAAATTTAACATTTAACAGTAGCATCGAGCCATCAACCATTAACATTTAACAGCAAACAAGCATTAACACTTGAGAACTTAACAGTAGCAAGCAATAGAATCATACATGGCAAGCATTTAAAGAGCATAGGGGAATGGGAGAACAAGGGCAGAGTCGCAGAGAGAGCAGAGCAGAAGAGGGCAGAGAGAAGAAGAGGGGGGATGGGAGAACTGTGCAACTGATGACAGCTTCAGACAATAATTTGTCCCATTATATCACTTTCATACTGCCTTCAACAAAACAAAACAAAAAACAAAAAGATGCACTTAGGACAACAAAGATCAAATGCCTATATATTTCCCAATTCCCAGTTGAAGATAAGGAACATCATTTGCAACATTGTAACTGTCAACCTACTCCGAAAATTTAACATCATCCATAGTTTCACTGCTTCGTATGCTTGTCTTGTATGTTAGTCATTCCCCGACGATGAAGAGTTGATCAACAAAAATATCCCAGAATTCGTACCGATGTTTGTGCTCTTCAGCGGTAGTGTCATGCCTGGTTCGCGCAGAAGCCACACAAGAGGATCTAACTAGAGGGGTAGAGGTCCACCGATCACTATTGTAGCAGGAAGTTCAAGAGGACGTTCCAAGAACTATGGCGATGACGATTTCGTGTCACCTCCACCTCGTCGTTCAAGCACTACCACAACTGGCCATTTGAGCACTATCAGAACTAGCCGTTCTAGCACTACTACAACAGGCCGTTCCAGGAATTATGGCGGTGATGATGATGATGACAATTTTGTGTCACCTCCACATCGACGTTCAAGCACTAACACAAACTGGCCGTTCAAGCACTATCAGAACTGGCCGTTCAAGAAACTATGGCGATGACGATGATGACGACGATTTTATGTCACCTCCACTTCGATGTTCAAGCACTATCAAAACTGAAGGATGAGTACCTCCTAACCTAATAAATAACGATGGCGATGATTTTATGCCACCTAGGCCATAGAATGTATGGTTCTGTGATATGTACCTGTATTGTATTCCAATTTTGTGAATTCATTCTGTATCTTTCATGTTGTTTACATGCTGTACTACTGTATTTGTCATACTTATTGCGCTTTGTAATATAAATGATTTATTCAATGTTTTAATATGATTTCTCGTGAAATTTGTCGTCAAAGAGAATGAAGAACAGCGAAATTTGCATTTTTTGTCAACCAAAAGACACTGAATAATAATTTTGTAAAATACTACATGAATTATCACTGACAAATATGAATTTTTTCTCAACCAAAAGACATTGAATAATAATTTTGTAAAATACTACATGAATTATCCTCGCGATAGCGTAGCAATCAGTAGGACAGAGGGAAGGAAGCCATGGTGGGCTGGCACCAAATCCTTCGCGAAGGCAACGTGAGTTGCAGTTTTTCACTGACTAGAGAGGACGGTTTCTCACCGAGGATTTTTCACCAAATCCTCTCCTTCTCTCTTCCTCTCTCTCTCTCTCTTCCTCTCCTTCTCTTTTCTGGCCGGCCGAGCGCTCCCTTTTTCTCCCGTTGCTTTGGCTCTGTGCGAATGGCTGGGAGCCACCCATTTTCGCCAAACAGTGTGGCGAAAACAAGTATTTTCGCCACACCGTTTGGTGAAAATTGCTGATCGTTTTTAATCCCTGTTTAAATGGGTTTCAATCACAGATTAACGTATAATCGCCCAATAAATTGGCGAAAATAGTATCTTCGCCGAACCGCATGACGAAAACTATTATTTTGCCAAACCATTTAGCTACGGTGTATTATTCTTGCAATTTTTTAAATCTAGGTATTAATGTCGCAATTTTTTAAAAAATATATTATTTAAAAAATTCGATACACACCAAAGGTTAGCGCTAGCAAAAATAGGAAACGAAGCTAAATACAGTAGGCGTGATTATCTCCTGGAAGGCAAGGGTGAAGCTAGGGTGTTGACTCCGGATACGCGTGATCCTCCTGGGCAAGCTGTCGTAGTACGTGCTGCATGGCACGGTCACGTCTAACATTTAATTCATCAAATACCTTAAACCAATTCTTCTGCTGGCCAAATCTTTGACTGGGTGGATTTGATAGTTGGTAATTAACAGTGGAGCATGATATATGCTTATCAAGTGCATGTACTAGTTTTGTGGTTCAAATCTTTCGTAAAAACCTTCGAAATCATCTACTAAAATATTCGAAGAAAAGAAGAGAGACAGTAAATACAGATAGTACCTGTTGTTGGGAGTTTTCTTAAGAGATGAACGGGTGGAGGCTGTTTGATCAGGAGGAAGCAAGCGGCCGGCTGCGTGACACCTTCAAGAGGGAGAAGAAATCGCCCTTCCTATTGGCCTGCTGCTCGATGGGTCTCAGACCAGATCTGAAGGGAGCAAAAGCTTTCGGAGGCTTGGGTATGGTGATGATCAGCTGCCGACCTGTAGTCAACGCGCGCAAGTATGCAGCTGCTCAGCAGCACAGCACTACGCATGCTTGGTCTTATCAAGGGTATCTTTAACAGTACTATTTTAGTTATATCTTAGCTATATTATATCAATAAAATTCTACGCCAAAAAAAGAGGAGGCGAGAAAATAGAATGTTGTCTCTTATAGGTGGGCACTGGGCCGGGCTTTTTTGGACCGGCCTGAGGCACGGCGATACAGCCTAGTCCAAAGCCTGACTCGGTACAATTCTGTAACACAGGCTGTACCGGACTCGAGAATCGGGCACAATGGGTGGCACGGCCCGGTACAATACTGTAGCACGAGCCGTATCGGGCCCAATAACCCAGAGCATGAGGAAGAAACCCAGCCTGAAGGTCACTGACCCGCAGAGCGTGAGCACCGTGGACGCACCCAATAGCATGGACATCACCCCAGCTAACACCTGAGAGAGATGGACAAGAGGGGAGAGAGCTAAGAGAGAGTGAGAGACGGTGCAAGAAATTGTCCTCTCTCTTTCCCGCCTCTCTCAATCTCTCTCGCTTGTCTCTCTCGCCTGTCTCTCTCACTCTCTTTCTCGCTCATTGCTCCCTCTCTCGTTCTTGTTCAACATATCACGGCCTCGTTCTATGTAACTGTTCAAGAATAAATAAATTTTAGTTCGTTTCCCTGTAATATTTGTGTCCACTGCCTTAACGTTATGTGTCTCTGACTCCTTTCCTCACATTGTAATAGTGCCAATAGGCCGGATCTGGACGGGTATGGCACGAAATAGGCATGAAGTATAAATGGACCGTGTCTAGGCTCACCGAAGACGAGCCAAATCGGTATGGTATGACACAGTAGATACGATGAGCTGTCGTGACCCGATATAGTTCAAACATGAAACACGATAGACCGGCTGGCGAAGAACTAAAAACAGACTACTGAACATAGCCCGTGACGAGCGAAGAACCGATGCGTTGCGTTCGAGCTGGCGTGGGCTCGAAAGTTGCCTGCAGAGGACGGGGGCAGGTAGAACTGGAACGTGGGAGCACATGCGCCCACTCTCCAACGTTTCGAGATCCGCGTGAAAATTTCGTTTTAATTTGCTACGACAGTGACAGCTGCACAGTACATGTGGACCCCGCCCATCAGATCCGCCGTGCACTGCGTCGCCGCCTTCGTTTTCAGAACCGGCGCCATGTTGCACCGCACTGGAAGCCCCACCGTCGCCGCCTTCGTTTTCAGGCCGCGGCCAGTCTGCGGGTCTGCCGTCTCGCCGGTACAGCATGTGGCCATCGTCTTTCTCGCTGGTACCAGATCCAGCCATGCATGCACCGCCTCCAGCGTGTCGTGAACCGCGCCAGCTTACTACTCTGCTTCTCTCTTTGCTTAAATTAAGCTTAAGGACAGCTGTGATCTCGTAGAGCATTGAGCTTTCTGTGTTGAAAATTAATTTTGACCCCCAAGACCTCCAAATATGCGCCAAAGTACAACATCAGCTGTAAATTAATCTGCATCGATCTCCAGCATAGCAATGGCATATGTCGTCGTTTTAGTTTCCACCTTTTGTTCCCTCCCATTTAAGCTATTTAAAGCTTTGAACTATGCGTCCAATCAAGCTAGATCACATGAAAGATAGTACCATGAACCAAATATTCTTTGCCGACTGTGGTAATTGATCAATCATCCTCTCTATATTTCTCTTGCTCGTATCTAGCCACTTCCTTCTCAAAATTTCTACTTGATCGCGTAAGCGTGCTGTCATCCTTCTTTTTTACAATAATCACCCAGAGCTACCGACAATAATCAACACCAACGACCCCAAAGTTGAGACTGTTCATCAGTAGCAACTACTGCATATTTTCTGGCCCAAGTAGACAAATGCTACAAAAAGTTTTAGCAACATGATCCAGCGGTACACGCAGTTCCAACACCGCATATGTTTGCATAGCTTACCTCGCGACAAGTGAATCTTGACAAGTTGGATGAGCATATGAACCTGGGGAAAAGTATATTTATGGTTCCTCAACTCTTTAGTTTATCTAATTTTTGTTCCTAAAGTGCAAAATTGGTTAAAATGAGTCCTTCAACTAATAATACTATTTAATTTTGGTCCCTCAGGTCAGGAGACGACGGTTTTGACCAGAGTTGACCCATGTGACACTACTATAACCTTTCAAAAATCATGAAAAAAAAAATACTGAAATCTCATAGTGTGTGCTAAGAACCCCTACAAAATTTCGAGCTGGCCTAAACTCAAAAGCACGTGGGAGAAAAAAAAAGGACAAGCCATGATGACATATATATATTGATTTTTTTTAAAAAACTAACATATTGTTAGAGGTGAAAATAGGCTGGATATTTCTTGCCCGATCCGAAGCTAGATCTACTCGGAACCAGATTTGGGAAGAGATTTGACTATCCGGCCAGATTCAAGATGAGATTTGAATACTTGAATCCAGATTTGGTATCGGATTCAAAGCATTCAATATCTGACAGACATGGGGCGAGATCTGGGTATCGATTTTATTCTATTCGGATATCCAGTAAGGTCTAGTCCATTCATTACATATTTTCCACGATAGCCTATTTATCTTGACAATTAGTTGATTCAATTGATCTTTAAGTAACATATTCTTTATATGATATCTATTAGATTTGGTTGATATATAACTTCCTATTATGATCATGTATTCATGTACTCGTATGGTTTGATTAAACATATATTACTCTATATATGTGTGCATTATCCATATATCTTTATCCATTGTCGACATGAATCCATCGTGTATCCGTATCCCGAATAACCCGAATTTATATCCGTATCCAGCTAGCTCGTATCCAGTTCCAAATCTGGAAAAAAAATGGGTTAGGATATGAGAAGGGCAATATCCATTCGTATCTGACCTGTTTTCATCCTATACATATTATTTAATTTTATCACCAAATTTTATAAATAATCTTAGAACGTCATACTAAAGTTGCACTAATTTGTTCATAATTTTTGAATGGTTCTAGCCAGGTAAACCGTTAATTAGTACCTAATAAATTGTTTGTAAGGGACTACCTAGCTAGAACTTTTCAAAAATCATGAAAAAATTAGTGAAACTTAGTATGATATTCTAAGACGATTTGTAAAATTTGGTGAAAAAATTCAGTAGTATGTGAGTTCTAAAAAAATCAATATATATGTCGCCACGGCTTGTCATTTTTTTCTCTAAGATGCTTTTGAGTTTAGCTCCCGAAATTTTGCGGGGCTTCTCAGCACACTATAAGAAGGTTCTAGTATTTTTTTTTTCATAATTTTGTTTAAAGTTTCCAATAGTGCCACGTGAGTCAATTCTTGTCAAGACAACCATTTTCCGTCCCACGAGACTAAAATTAAACGATATTGCTAGTTGGGGACTCGTTTTAACCGTTTTTGCACTTTAGCAACAAAAAATAGACAAACTGAAAAGCTAAGGACCGAAAAATACTTTTTCACATGAACTAATTAATTAACACAAGTAGCAGGCATACATGCTGGCCAAACGTCGCAGACAGGAACATATTAGCCAACTGAGTGACTGACTAGACTGGTTCTATGAACTCCCTCCGCAGCACTCCTTACCTTGGGACTGTTCGATTTTATTTCGTTCTCCTATGACATGTTGGTATTGTTTCATTAGCATCTCTTAAATTTTAGTCATAGTCATGACCGGTAGAAAATTGACTGCGACTCTATGAAAATCAATACAAGATTATCATACTATATTGATTTTTTAACCCTTGCGCGGGAGCATAATTGTTTAATGCTTCAAAACAAGCATCGTCCAATGCAACGTATGCACATTGCCAACTGTAAGGTTGAGCCTCGCAATCCACATAATTGTTATACATCGACAGTGGTCGGGTGTCAACGACACAACAAAGTCACTTGATCATACACGTTATCATCTATCTAAAACTGACGAGGCTAGGCAAAGTTAAGACCTAGTACTGACGATGCAAGGTCACACTACTCCATCAATATGTCCCAAATGGACAGGACCGGACAATCCGTTGTTGGGCACCAACAAGGCAGAGGCAACAGATGTGCCCCACGTCCGATGAAGGCAAGCCTACACTAAGCACCAACGAGGTGAAAGTCACCCTCTTCAACGATGTATCCTGTCTGTTAAGCAACACGGCGATAGTGTACTATAATCGGGTATCAGCGAAACAAATCCACCCGTATCACATCTGCATCTTCAGCACCTACGACACTAATATCATACATGCATTTGGACAAGCAATATAAATTCAAAGATGGTGACTACAACACAACATAATTAGAGGTATTCTATAGGCTTGTCCTACAGATGTAATTAACCAGAACACCATGCAAATGTTCTTGGAATCTATGGACTATGTAATCTCCCGTCAAGCCGTCAGATACTATGCAATCTCCCGTCAGGCCGTCAGATACACTCCTTAAGGATAGACGCAGAAGACAAAAAGATGAACTCCTGCAGGAGCTTATAATTTGTATATTTGATACATAACTAGCCGGGCGGATGAGCGCGTAGCTCATTTGGCTGGCGAGCTTCGCCAGCGGCCACTACTGCGTTCGGCGTCACTTTCAGCCAGCAGCGTAGCGTGAGAACGAAGTGCGTGCGCACGTAGCTCGTCTGGTGATTCTTCTTCTATACTGAATGTCAGAGCTCCTGGCCAATTTCAAAAAAAAGATACATAACTAGCCAGGGTCACACGCTACGCTGCATCGTGTGAAATTTTCTCACGCTACGCTGCATTGTGTGGATTTTGGGGAATTTGGTTGCGTTATGCTACATTGCGCGAAATTTAGTCCGATGGATACTTGTAAAAAATGCGTAACTTCGGTTTTCTATTTTTTTTAAAAAAAATGGGCTGATAGGAGCCATCAGTGAATCTGTGGATTGCTAGAAGACGTTGGTGGATCTGTGGAATTTTTTTGGGAGAAAACCAACCGCGGAGGGATTTAAACTCCTTTTTTTTGCCGTAATTTCGGTTTGCGTGTTTTTTAAAAAGGGTCGCTAGGATCCGTCGGCGAATCTGTGGACTGCTATAAACCTTTGGCGAGCCTGCATTTTTGGGGAGGAAGCCGTGGACGTAATTTAATTATTTGTTTTTTGGATCCATTATATTTTTTAAAAAAAGGATCGCTAGGACCCGTCGGCGAATCTGTGGAATGCTATAAACCTTCGGCAAATCTGATTTTTTTTGGGAGGAATCCGTGGATGCATTTTTTTGTTACGTAAACTGCAGAAGTCCTGTGTTTTTTTGGGAGGAAACCGCGGACATAATTTATTTATTTTGGGTTCATTCTATGTTTTTTTTAAAAAACCAGATCGTTAGGACCCGTCGACAAATCTGTGGACTGCTATAAACATTCGGCGAATCTACTTTTTTTTGGAGGAAACTGCGGACGCATTTTTTGTTACGTAAACCGCAGAAGGATCTAAATGTAATTTTCTTTTTTCGGGTCCGTTCTATTAAAAACCGATCAGAGGTCCTAAATGTGATTTTGAATTTTTCAGAGGACCGTTTCGCAAATCGTATGCCGTAGCACGGCTGGCATCGCGTGGATTCTCTGTCCGCTTTAAGCATAAGGGCATCTCCAATGGTACTAGTTATAAGAAATGTCCATATCATCTATAGATAGCATATAGACAACCTCTCCAATGGATTAGCTATAGCATTGTCTATAAAATTAAATATTGTCCCACATGTAATAGATAATAAGTGTCTTGGAATCAGTTATAGCCTAGCTATACATTAGTAGCCGGTCTGTATCTCTCTCCTCATTTTCTCTCTTCCACCTAAGCAAAATGCTGAGATGGCACCTTTATAGCTAGCTGAAGTGGCACTATTGGAGATGCACAGAATTAATGAAATACAATGTTCTCATGTGTTCGATCGTCCTTTTGTTTTCACAAGCATGATTTTTTTTTTCGGTTGACCGAGGATCATACGAGACCCCAAGTGCGTCGAACGATCAACCTGAAATAATAATTTATTACTTAGAACTACACGATCATTCAGATTTCAGGATTGTAAGTTCTCATCTATTTCTACACCTACATCAGCGCAACTGCGCAAGTGCAATTGCTGAAGCAGAACCAATTGTAACTACTTATGGTGCTTGCAGTTGCGGGGATTATAACAAGTTTGAACTGCTTAATATTATTGTTCTAAGAAAAATAAGTTCTAGAAATTCATTTTTACTAAGTAGCATTGAAGCATATCGTTCTCTAAGGGCATGTTTGGATCCATTAGCACTAATAGTTAGCTGCTACAATTAGCTAAAGGGTATCCAAACAGGGTAGCTAATAACTCAACTAACAATTAGCTGCTAACCCAGCTAATTGTTATTTCATTAGCTGGCTCACCCCTGCTAATTCCAGCTAATTGATGATAAAATTACTAATGTGCCCTCGGTTGCCTTTCTCCGCTGCCTTCTCCCTGTCTCTGCGATAAACAGTTGAATTTTTATGCATGCAACATAACGTCTATTTTGCTCGTATTGGAAGATGCACATTACTGCTAGATAAGTACTACTCTCCTGATCGTGGATGTATATATATATATATATCGAGCCGGTACTTTGATTCAGCTACTAGTATACAGAATTCGACATTAATGCATGTAGCCAACTTAAAAAAAATGTAAACAGTTATTAATACAAGGATACAATGGACATTTACACTCACAACAAAATTTTTAACCACCTATTTGCTAGTACCTCCAAACAGCCCTAGCTAATAATTAGCCAGCTAATAGTTAGCCAACAATTAGCTATTAGCTAGCTAACTATTAGTGCTAATGGATCCAAATTAACTATTAGTGCTAGCCAAGTTAATTTGGGATATTAATTGAAATTCATCTACCGAGGAAGGCATTAGCAACTAGCACATAAACAGCTGGATCCTGTGAAGGATGCTCACTAAGAAAATTGCAAAACAGTGACACCTTGGAACCATGTCTCTGCACGTGCCTATCGTCATATAGGGCCATATATGAACTATTGTTGGATATGTAGGTATTATTTTAATTTCAGATTTAAATATGAGACATAATTCCAAAATAATCAAGCATAACAGGCTAGACAAAAGACAGCACATATTTCTGAAAAGTAGATCCACAGAGAAAAAATAGGAGAATCCTTACTATGGGCTTGATGACGAAAAGGAAGCAGTAGCGACCGGCCGTAGAGGAAGTAGTCGACGTCGTGGATCGCGTCCAACGTCCAGGAGCAGGAAGAAGAGCTCGAGCGGTCGCCTGTAGTGGAAGTAGTCGACGTCGAGGAGGAAGAACTCGAGCGGTCGCGCAATGCGCTGCCCAGAAACCTTATTGCCGCCCGTCGCGGTTTCGCGGCGGCAATGGTTCGAGATCCGCTCTCCTTGCCTCGCGGTGCACGCCGAAAGGAAGGTCGGTGAGGAATAAGCGACGAAGGCGCAACCACGATCACTTAGGATGTCGCGGCGCAAGAGACAAAAGTCACATCTGTCGGGCGTCTCCAGATTTTATAGTCTCACACGAACGGTCAATAAATTGACCGTTACAACACCATTATATGCTAGTGCTTCGCTGTCATCAAGCAGACCGTTTCAATTGGCCGACGCCATAATGGCAATTGAAATCGGCGCCATAATGGAGAGAAACCGAAAATTAAAGGGTTTAATCGTGCGAGAATTTAATCTACGGACGCGGCGACCGCTGACGTCGCAAGTCACAAGTCACGCGGGAAAAACACGCGAAATCTGTGATAATTCGCGAAATAGCAGCAGCAGCGTGCGTGTGACTTTAGCCGTGCTCCTCACCCTCCATATGCCTCATTACAAGGCATTGTGGGAGCTCACCCTTTAAATTGGCTTTCTCCTCTCTTAACTAGCAATATGGTATTAATTTTTGTAGCTTTGGCATTAGAGATAAATGGGCCAATGGGCCTCATTTCTAACAATCCCCACCAATGCCGAGCGGACAAAAACTCAAAAGTTTGATCAGCATGTTGAATCTTCGTTTAATATATCGAGTTTTTGTAAGTCCCATACGGGTTGAACTTTCACCTAGAATAACGAGATCCATCCTCCCTGACTAATGAATGGACTAAGCCTTGAATTCACAGCTTTGTGTGGTTAGATTTCACCCAAATCTTAAGCGATACTAGGTCGCCAAAGAACTTCACCTCAGCGGAGCGTTAAATGGTCATGCTCCTAATCTTCTCATGAGCTTTCTAGAGAATGCCCCTTTCTCGTGAACTGCGACCTCACAGTTAGGCTCAAGTAGGTGTATTCATTTTAGGTATCCTGTAGGCTGATACCTTTTCCTCTCATTAGGACACTAGAATGCATTAAGGTTTTTAACCAGCCTTCCATACAGTTGAGAGTACTTAGAACATGGGTAGATTTAGTGTACTCTCTTGTTACAACCACAAATTGTTTTCCCCATTACCTAATTCACGGGATCTCCGATCAAAAGGATGGGTTACAATTGTGAAGTAACTCAAATGGGCCTCATTCCCATGTCCTTCGACGCAATAGAAATCGCATTTCTTGTTAACCCCTTTGTAAAAGGATCTGCCAAATTTTTCTCAGTGCGTATATAATTGACAGCTATCACTCCGGAGCATCTCAATTTTACGATGATTTAAGCCTCGCTTCACATGTCTGGAGGACTTCATATTATCCTTAGTACTCATAACCTTGATCAACACTGTTTGGTTATCGCAATACATTAGGATCGCCGGGATTGGTTTCTCAACCAATGGCAAGTCCAACTGAAGCTCTCTTAGCCATTCAGCCTCAACAGTGGCTGTGTCTAGTGCTACAAGCTCAGCTTCCATGGTTGAGCGTCAATATGGTCTGTTTACATGACCTCCATGAAAGCTATGACACCGCTAATGTAAACACATAGCCACTTGTAGCTTTGATCTCATTTGCATCGAGATCCAATTTGAATCACTATACCCTTCTAATCTGGGAGGGTATCCAATATAGTGAATTCCATAAGAGGTAGTACCTCTCAAATAGCGCAACACTCTCTCAAGAGCCTCCCAATGATCATCTCCGGATTCGATGTAAACCGCTTAATTTGCTCACAAACAAATGAGATGTCAGTCTCGTGCACCACTAAATACATAAGGGACCCAATTATTTGTGAATATCTCAATTGATCTTTCCCTAACTCATTATTTTTGCGAAGTTTTACACTTGCATCATAAGGAGTTGGGGCTATTTTGCAGTTCTCAAAGCCGAAGCGACTCAATAATTTTTCTGCATAATGGGACTGACTCAAAGTAATCCCATTCTCGGTTCTGATCAATTTAATATTTAGAATTACATCTGCCTCACCCATGTCTTTCATATCAAAACAACTAGATAAGAAAGACTTGACCTCGTCAATGATAGCAGTGTTGGTCCCAAATATAAGTATGTCATCAACATACAAACACAAGATTACTCCTTGACCCCCACCATAGCGATAATAAACACATTTATCCGCCTCATTCACAGCAAAACCAGCAGAAGTCAAAGTTTTATCAAACTTTTCGTGCCATTGTTTAGGTGTTTGCTTTAAGCCATACAAGGATTTTAATAATTTGCACACTTTATTTTCCTGTCCAGTAATCACATAACCATCTGGTTGCTCCATATAGATTTCTTCCTCCAACTCTCCATTAAGGAAAGCTGTCTTTACATCCATTTGATGGACGTGTAGACCATAGGAAGCTGCTAATGCAATGAGCACTCTAATGGTGGTTAATCTGGCAACAGGAGAATAAGTATCAAAATAATCTTCTCCTTCTTTACGGTATAACCCTTGGCTACAAGCCTTGCCTTATACTTATCAACAATACTATCGGGCCTCATTTTCTTTTTAAAGATCCACTTACATCCAACTGGTTTACACCCAATAGGAAGTTCAGCGATCTCCCATGTTCCATTAGCCATGATGGAATCCATCTCGCTACGAACAGCCTCTTTCCAATACTCTGCATCAGGTGATGCATAAGCCTCTGAAAGAGTTTTTGGCACATCATCCACAAGGTATACAATAAAGTCATCACCAAAAGTTTTCTCAACCCTTTGTCTTTTGCTCCTGCGAGGAGCCTCATTTGTGACAATATTGTTATCCTCCTCGAGAATATCACAAATTTGGTTCAACAATATTTGGTAATTGAGTAGATGGAGGATCGAAGTAGTTTTAGAATTTTCATTAAATCATACGCTCTCATAGGATAAATATTCTCAAAGAAAGAAGCATCTCTAGATTCCATTATTGTGTTAGCAATAATCTCAGGGGAATCTGATTTTACTACTAAAAATCTATAGGCCGTACTGTTATGTGCATATCCTAGAAAAATGCAATCAACTGTTTTAGGTTCAAGCTTTCTCTTTTTCTGCAGTGATATATTGACTTTTGCCAAACACCCCCATGTTCGCAGAAAGTTGATATTTGGTTTTCTCCCCTTCCATCCCTCATACGGAGTAATCTCACTTCTTTTAGTAATTACTCTGTTGAGGACAAAATTTGTTGTTAAGATAGCTTCCCCCCACCATGACTTAGGCATACCGGCACTCTCCAACATGGCATTCACCAAGTCTGTTAGTGTTCGGTTTTTCCTCTCAGCCACCCCATTAGATTGAGGTGAGTATGGTGGTGTCACTTCATGGATTATACCATGCTCAGCACAATATTGGGAGAATTCCTGAGAGATATACTCTCCTCCACGATCAGACCTTAACCTTTTAATTTTCTTTTCTAGTTGATTCTCAACCTCGGCCTTATAAATTTTGAAGTAGTTTAAAGCTTCATCCTTTGTTTTTAGCAAATACACATAGCAATAACGTGTTGCATCGTCTATAAAAGTTAGAAAATATCTTTTGCCTCCTTTTGTCAACAATCCATTCATCTCACACAAATCAGAATGGACAAGATCTAATGGTGCCAAATTCCTCTCTTCCTCTAACCCCTTAAAGGGTTTCCGAGGTTGTTTTGCTTGCACGCAAGATTGGCACTTTGATCCTTTGACAATATCACATTTTGGAATTATTTCAAATCTGGACATTCGAGCAATGGTATCATAACCAATATGACATAAACGAGAATGCCAAACATTGGATTCACAATTATTAACTTGAGTAGCAACATTTAAATTTAAACAAGACTCTAGTACACTTAAGCGGAACAGGCCTCCGCTCTCATAACCTTTTCCAACAAAGTTTCCAAACTTGGACATTACAACTTTATTAGACTCAAATACTAGCTTATAACCATCTCGACATAATAGGGAACCACTAACAAGGTTCTTATTTATTGTTGGCACATCTTTGCACGTTCTCAAGCGGACGATCTTTCTGAAGTGAGCTTCAGTTCTCTGTGCCAACACCACGCACAAAAGCATGCGACCGTTCCCCATTAAGACGGAGGAAGCCCTGCACTGGTAAGAAGAAAATAAAGATATGTCGGAACATCGTGAACATTTGCACCGTATCAACCCACCAATCGGTGGATTGACATCTTTGAAAAAACAACGGAGAATTACCATACCCTCTGAAGTAGTTCCTCACTTATGGTCACGTTGGCAATTTTCTTGCCTTGCTCATTTGGCTTTGTTCTTGCGGAAGCAGCAGGTCTTTAGCCATGTGACCATCTTTTCCGCACACAAAACAGTAATGTTCTTCATATCTTTCTTCTCAAATTTCTTCTTCTTGAAGCTAGTATTTTTGTTTGGTTTCAAGCCTTTGTAGTTGTTGCCACCCTTCTTCTCAATCACATTTGCATTGTTTGGTTCACGAGAAGAAGTTTTTGGTGCATCTTTGGCTCGCTTTTCTTCCACATCGAGGGCAATGAGATCTTCAATAGAAATCTCTTCCTCTTGTGTTTTAGGCGATGGCAAAATTCCTCCAAGATGGGGAAGTTTAGCCACAATGCCCATGACCACAAATTTTGCGGTAAAGCACATCCCAAATGTGCAATCTCGCCCACTAGTAGTCGAAAGTCATGCGCTTGAGCAACAATCGATTTGGACTCATCCATGGTAAAATCGAAAAGTTGCTCATGCGTATACAACCAGCGACCGACCTCGGCTTACGCATATTTTTGTTCAAGAGCCAACTACAACTCGATTGGCGGATGTGTAACTCATATACACATCATATAACCGATCTGCCAAGATGGTCGAATGCAGCCCAATGCGGTGTTATTCGCATTCTCATCTGCGCATTCTCCTCATCCGTAAGCGGTATTGAGGAAAATCACCCACCACATACCCAGAGACATGAGCCAAAACTTGGCTCTAGTCGCCACCTCACGGAAGTTCGACCATTGAACCTCTCGGGTTTCATGGCATCACTTGCACCGACCATTCTTTGAATCACAAACACACAAATAATACCAAGAAGGTTTCGGATGGTTGGATATGTAGGTATTATTTTAATTTCAGATTTGAATATGAGACATAATTCCAAAATAATCAAGCATAACGAGCTAGACAAAAACTGACACATATTTCTGAAAAGTAGATCCACAGAGAAAAATAGGAGAATCCTTACTATGGGCTTGATGACGAAAAGGAAGCAGTGCAGTAGCGACCGGCCGTAGAGGAAGTAGTCGACGTCGTGGATCGCGTCCAACGTCCAGAAGCAGGAAGAAGAGCTCGAGCGGTCGCCTGTAGTGGAAGTAGTCGACGTCGAGGAGGAAGAACTTGAGCGGTCGCGCAATGCGCTGCCCAGAAACCTTATTGCCGCCCCCGTGCAGGTTTTCGCAGCAGCAATGGTTCGGAGATCCCGCTCTCCTTGCCTCGCGGTGCACGTCGAAAGGAAGGTCGGTGAAGAATAAGCAGCACGAAGATACAACACAGATCACTTAGGACGTACGCGAGCGCAAGAGACAAAAAATCACATCTGTCTGGACGTCTCCAGATTTTATAACTATAACCAAATCACTCACTATACTGCCTAAAAGCAAAACGTGTATATCAATGTTGACCGGCACGGGCCAATGCCCAGGTCTGCCGCCGCTCGGGTATGGTGATGAGGTGCAGGCCAAAGTTCCTTTTTTACTTGTTGCTGGTCACTGGTGCAACTTTAAGCACAGCGCGATCTGTTCAGCGGCAGAACAGATGCTAGCTGAGCCCTTGTGCTGTGGTTACGAAATCTCGTAATAAAAAGACACACTAATACTACTTGTTATGTGCAGTAGCAACTATTGCAGTAATTAATAACGGAATTGCTACAGTTCGAACGTTTGAACACATTGCAGTATTTTTTTTTCTACGTGTGTAACATTTTTTGTCAACGCGTGCAACATTTTTTTTCGACAAACAATAAAATACGGCACAGTAAACGAATGTTGCAAGCGTTAAAAAAAATGTTGCACGTGTCGAAAAAAATATTTCAAACGTTGAAAAAAAATGTTGCAAGAGACGTCCGATGAAATACACAGTATCAGACGCCCGAGCCTTAGTTCTTACTTTACAGAAGTGTACTACTTACACACCACCTACTATGCAATCAATTTTCACCCGTACAGAGGAAGGCTGGCGCCGTCACCGGGGCCGCCGCCGCCGCAACCTGCGCAGCGACCAGCATCACCTCCACTGCCACCCAGGCTGCCGCCATCTGATCGAAACGAATCCGATCGATCCCCAAAACGCGCAGAAGAAAATTGCGCAAAATTGCTGACGAAAATCGATCTGAGCTATCGAGCAGAGATATCTCGAGGAAATCTTACCGTTTTGAAGAAGCAGGGACTTGTGTCGGCTCGCCCGCTTCCGGTTCGACACGGGTTTCTTCTCTCTGGTCGGCGCGGCCAATTTGGTAAGAGAAGGGAGGCAAGTTGTTTGCCACGACGCTTACTACTCCCGAGGCTGACACGTGGGGCCGGACATTAGAGGCTGTAGAGCCGTAGAGGCAAGTAGTGCAGTTGAGAGGATGTGATTGTCACTAGCGTGATTTGTATTGATTATTGTAATTTTAGACGAATAATATGTGATAAAGGATTAATGTAATGCGGTTTCTATTGGAATGGACGGTTTTAAGAAAAACTTTGAGCGAGTTGTACTGGTTCCTATGAAAATTTTACGAGTTTTGTTTTTTGTTTTTTTTGGTAAAATTTTCTAAGAGTTTTACTATTTCCTATAAAATTTATATGATACTTTTACAAAATTTCTTTGCTGCACATAAACCAGTTATTAGAAACACAAACGCACAAAATTTGTTGGTTGCACATAAAGCCGTTGCACAAAATTTCTTTGAGGTGCTCGTCCAGTGTCACTGACAACCCGTCATCATCTGTCGTTTCTTCAGAAAGATGGATCCTTGAGCCTGCAGGTCTGCTTCTCAGGTTCTCTGCAAACTCTGAAATTATGTGTGGTCTAGTCCTTTTGAATTGATGCATTGTGAAGTTTAATTAGTACTAGGCTATTTGCCCCAATGTTATTTGTCTGCTTCATCAGATTATATTTCAATAGCATTGTTAAATGGCAACGTATCACTGTGCTGAGGCTTCACGTCTTGTACGTGTACCAACTAACAAAAGTCATGAAAAATTCTGAAAAAAATTGTAGATGTACTTCATAGATTACTCTACCTATGTATGAAGTTTCAAGATCAAATTCATTATATATCAAGAGTTAGAAAAAAGAGAAAATTCTAACAAGTTTAAATAGTTTAAACTTGTCAGAATTTTCTCTTTTTTTGAAACTCTTGATATATAATGAATTTGAACTTACAATTTTATACATAGGTAGAGTAATCTATGAAGTACATCTGTAATTTTTTTTAGAATTTTTTATGACTTTCATTAGTTGGTGTGCACGGTGTGTACACGGAAAGTCTGTGTACACAGGATACGTTGCCTTGTTAAATAGCGTTTTGTTCGCATATCTCTATTTCTGCATTTCAAGTATCCCTAGCGTCGAAGAAAAATGTGCATATATGCATCGCTTTGGCTGTAAAAGTCTTAACACAATTCTGCATCACTCTTGTTCGTTCACTATCAATTTATCCACCCAACCTATTCTGATCGAAGGAAAATTAATTGATTTCAGGAGACGGCGATTGGCGCCATATCGGCTACCGTGACCCACGCTCGGCTGGGCGCATTTCTGCAGTTCCCGGTGTGCATGCTCGGCTGGAGAAGAGAGAGGGGAGCACAACACCAGCAGCACATACATCAACGAGAGGAAGCTAACACCTGGCTTTGGCGTGCCGAAAGACTGCAAATGAGTCTGTGTGAAAGGTGGATTTGTTTCTGTATCGCAGGTGACATCACTTTGCGATTTTTCGTGTAAGGAAGACCCTAGGTGCCCAGCGAGATCGATGGAGCTCAACAAGAAACCAATACTGAAGTATGAAGTGCAAACCAAGAAACAAACTGATTAGCAAGCTCCGCAGAGTCTTCCACCCGAATAAGCGCGTGCAGACATGACATAGCGCTCAGCAATCAACAAGAGTATCATCTGTAGCCAAAAGAAAAGTCGCAACGCAATATCTTCGGATATAAAAATTTGTACACAACGGTATCAGCATCACCTGGAAATGCATAAACAATTTTATCAAGTACCGGAGGCATCAATAAGCGTATAGCATTATAAACTGCAAGACCTAATGTTGAATGAGGTAGAATGCAACATTGTTTGTCGTTGATTTCTGATAACACAGATCTGTACGCCGTACAATCAAATGGTCCAGGAAGCGTAACAGGTCTTGGTTAATGTTTCTAAATTCCACAGCAAATTCTTTCGTAGTATCAGTTAGTGAAGGAAATTTGCTGCACAATGCTTCAGTAAATAAGGATAAAAGCAATGACACATTTCTTCACGCCAATCCAGAGATTTAGGATGCATCAAGCTTTGAATTGCTCACTTTGATATATAAACCCCTGGCTTCTCTTCACAAATACAGAGACTAGTAA
>JAYEVE010001433.1:0-18368 GCA_036346375.1 Guadua angustifolia
GGGGGGAAAACGGCTTGACTTCGGAGGGGAAAAGCCTCGGCCCGTACACCGGGAAGAAAGGCGTTTGCGGTGGCCGGGTGTGGTTGAGGCGACCCGCCGCCGGGAGCTCTTGTCCCCGCCCCCTTTTGTGAAGTCGATCAAAGCGCTCTTGTCTTGAGGCCCTTGACACCGGGTGCGGGCCTCTGCTTCCGTTGCTCATGGGATGGGCCCAAAAAAAAACATACCTTGGTGCCCATTTAAATGTGAATTCAAAAAAGCCCCCTTTGAATTGGGTCCGTTATGGTGATGATCGTTAAGCTCAAAGCGGCGAAGATCCAAATTATAAACAGCGGGCGGGCCGTGTCGGGAGGATATGCAATCAAACCCTCGTTATCTTGCACTAGTCGGGATCACGCTAGTGCACAGTGGAAACATAGATGACATATCATTCCATACATCGAAATAACTAAGAAAAGCAAATTATTATTGAATAAAACAGCGACCTTATGGTCAAAGTTCATACACCAATGCCTCTTGGCTTAGAAACAAGTGAAACTATTGCTGGGAAATATAAAAACTTTAATTGACATCCCGAACAAAATCGAAAGCCTTCCTAGTCCCGTAGTCTTCATAGTATTCCTCCTCATCAAAGTCTTCACCACAAATGTCTTCATCGCTTTATGGAATAAGCCCCCATAAAAATGGTATCAACATACTATAAGTCTCGGAAACTTAATGCAAGTAACTAAATGCATGGCTTAAACAAAGGGGCATAATATGGTTCATTTCGTAAAAGCAATAACGAATTGAAATCTGATAAATAGATTGAAGGATTAATAAAACAATAATAAATAGCGGTAATCAATGGTAGACAACATGAGCAAATGGAGGCATCACCCTACATCATTAAACAAGTATCAACCACACAATTCAACGGTATAGCTTGAGACACAAAACAACGTGAATTCCCGTTCACATTCCAACAATTCCCCATTTCAAGAAAATACTCTATACCCGTGTGAAATTCCGGGCTTGTCCATGAAGGGACACGGCTATTGAATAGTTTACACTCTGCGGAGGTTATGCGCTTTACCCACAAGACATGATATTCTCCTTGCGCTGGCCATTAGCACCTTCCTTTGGTGTGGGCGGAAAATCATGACAAAGCCTTTACAATGCATGTTTAAACTCGATCCCCCTCTAAGGTTTAGCCCTCGGGGCCCCTCTTGAGCCATGTGAATCTACCCGTACAACCGGAACCCACACCAACATTTGGCGTACTCAAGACTAAACATTGCAAATTAATGGCTGGTCATCCCATACCGGACTTATGGTTGCGGTTAGGCCATTCAATGGCGCAAAGATTAAGTCCTTAAATTATCTCAAGCAAGACAACCACATCCCAATGTGGGGATAGCACCCTTTTTGCCCGATCACTTGCTCAAAAAACATTTTGTTCAACCAAGACCATTAACATCCCTTGCCATGGTACAACAAGTTTTACAACGTGACCATGACCACAATTCCATATCTCATTAAGTCAAGATTAACATTAATTCTTATGTGATATGAATCCCAGGACAACTAAGCATGGCTAAGCATAGCTATGATAACCCAATGTTGGTATTATGATTATGTCCAACTAGTAATGTACCACCCTAGGGTTAACAATGGATTCATGGCATTCCAATAATCAAGGGCATACCAATCTGAATAGCTACTCTCATAAACTAGCATTGATACACAAATAATGCAATTGTATGAAACAAAATAGTTTTGCAAACATGGGTTCAATATGATCAAGGACTCGACTTGCCTTCAACCTCTTCTTTGCTACCTCATTTGGATGCTCCTCTCCCACGTAAATCTATCTGGAAACCATAAATCGAGGCAAAATAAATAAAACCGAAAATAGATAAAATTCAAAAATTCATAAAAATGATACCAACAGATAGATCTTGATTTTATATGAATTTAGAAATTTGAATCGTTGAATCGGAGTTGAATGGAGGAAACAGACCCGAAGTTTAAATGGAGAAAATCAGAAAATTGATAAGGGATGACCGTGTCGGGCTAGGATTGGTTGGAAATTTGGAAATTGGAAATAAACAAAAGAAAAATACTCTCGCGGCGTGCGGGGTCCAGGTCGTGACTAATCATCGGCTGGTGGCGATGACATGGCATCTGGCTTACGTGGGCCTTAGGCGCTTGGGGGGCGTGGCATGGCGTGAATGTGGCGCACACATGTCTTGGCGTGGCGCCCGTGGCGGGTGACTCGGTGCGACATGGCGACCCGGTGGCGGCCCGTTGGCGAGCAACCCGCAATCTAAAGTTGAGATGGGGCTCTGCGGCGGACCGCGGCGACAAGTGGAAGTGACAAGGCATGGCTAGGGGTTGCTTGAAATGTCGTGGCCGGTCGGGTAGATGGATGATCAGCGACCCGATGGGTGAGATTAAGCGGGGCGTTGTTTTCACCGGAGGGAAAAAGGCGGGGCGGCGGCCTTTAAAACGACTTACCACGGCGAGGGCAAAGGAAGGGACCCGGTGAATTCAATGGTACAACTAAACCGGCGGAGGCTCACGGTGAAAAAGCGGCGGAGCGTACTAGGGGCTGACCAACTCCGTGAGGTGTCGCCGCGGCGGCGCTCTGGTGAAAAGGTTAGGGGGCGGGTGCGGGGGGGATCCGCAGCGCAAAGGGAGTGCTTTAAGGGGATCGTGAAGTAAGGCGGAAATCGAGGGCAATGGTGCGGCTGGTTCGGGCGGGGGTGCTTGGCGGGGGCGTCTTCAAGTTCCTTGGATCGGAATCGGCGGTGGAGAAAGCGGGGCGATAGGGTTAGGGTTTAAGCGAGTTATGGCGGCAATTTCCGGTAGCTAGATCGAGAATCGACGGTTGGCGATCGATGAGATTAGGGTTTCGATCGGTGGGCTATTGGGATAAATGGGCGGAAGTGGTGGGCCGGGGGCGAGGAGTGGGCGATATGGAATGAGGTGAATTCGGCCCTTGGAAAGAAAAAATTGATGAATTAAGAAAATCAAAATAAACTTCAAATAAATCAAATAAATAGCAAATAAATTGAAAAATCTCCAAAAATAGAAAAATTCCTTGAAGCACCGAAAAAAAAAACTGAAACCTTTAATTTGATGCATAGATTAATCAAATTAAATCTTATAATTATTAGAAAATTCAATTTAAGCTTTGATTAATTAGAGAATCTGAATGGTTCATTTTGATTTTAAACATACCAAAACTCAAATTTTGGGATGTTACAAACCCCCCTTAAATGGAATCGACCCAGAGATTCGGACTAATAGAGAATAGGTGGGGAAACTGGGACTTGGATCCTCTTCTTGCTCCCAAGTGGCTTCATCTTAGAATGATTGCTCCTTTGGACTTTCGAAAATGGATGATCTTGCTTGGGATCCTCTGCAACATTCAAAATCTTCCTTGGTTTGCTCCTTGTAGGTGAGATCCTCTTAATCGATGGCTTCAATGGCATCTGTTCTTCGGCCTTTCATGAGCACTTCTTCAATTGTGACACATGGAACACATCATGGATTCGGGGCGGGGAACTTCGAGTTTGTAACCTTCTCCTCTTCGTTCCAAGACTTTGAGCGATCCCACATATCTAGGGGCAAGCTTTCCTTTTACTTGAAATCTCTTAACTCCTTTTAGAGGGTGACTCTAAATACACATAATTATTGGGCTGAAACTCAAATCTCGGCGCGATTATCGCATAACTCTTACATGCGCTTTGAGCTATCTTCAACTTGTCTCGGATTAGGAACTTGCTCTTGACTTCTTGCGGTATGGCGGGACCAAATAATGTCTTTCTCTGTCTCTTTCCAATTAAGAGGGTTCACTTTCTTCCATAAAGGCTTCAAGCGGAGACATTTGCAGACTGCGATAGCTATTGTTGTATGAAAACTCGCATAGGGCAAGCACTTGTCCCATTTACCATAGGTCAAAGCACAAGCTCTTAGCATATCTTCGAATCGGTTCCGGCTCGGTTGTCCATCGGTCGAGGGTGATGCGATACTAAACACGAGATGAGTTCCCATAGCTTCATAAACTCGCCAAAACGAGAAAAGGCGGGTTCCTCTATCGGAGACTATCTTCTTAGGCACTCCATGAAGAAATCCTTGACATATATAATTCGCCAATTTATCTCGGTGTAGGTAGTCTTTGGAATGAAGTGAGCTACAGTCAATCGATCCACTATCACCGGATCGAATCATAACACCTTGGGTCTTAAAGGGTCGTAATAAATCCATACCAATTTCTTCCCACCCACTCTGGAATCTTCAAAGGTGAAGCAATCTGCGGTCTCGATGCTCTTTTAACCTTCGGCAAACATCACAAGAAACATATTCGCAATCTCACGTTTCATACTAGGTCACCAATACCTTTCCTTGAGGTCTTGATACATCTTGGTACTTCGGGTGAATGGAGTATAATGTCTCATCGCTTCTTTGATATGACTCCTTGAGCTCTTTACGTCTACACAAATCGATTCTCATACCACGTTACCCTTTTCATCTTGTGAAACACAGGGCTTTTCCTTTCTTCATATTACTCTTGATCTCTTTGATTCGCATCATCAACTTGGTTTCTGAATCGATCTTCCCGGGTTGGGCCTTCCAAAGTAAAGTAACCTTCTTGAACTACTTCGGACTAAGCCCGAAATTCTTCATAAAATTTTGACTTTCTTTAATCATCATGGTATTCGGTAACTCTTTACGCTCAAAGCATCGACTCTGACGTTGGCTTTGCGGGATGATAATGAATACCAATGTCGTAATCCTTTATCAATTCTAACCATCTTCTTTGCCTCATATTGAGATCGATCGGTAAAATGTACTTGAGCTCTTGTGATCCGTATAAACCTCGGCGATTACCAATGAGATAATGGCGCCAAATCTTTAAAAGCATACTCCAATTCCAAATCATGGGTGGATAGTTGACCGTGTGGCCTTAATTGGGAAGCATATTAACCTTCTTATCTTGCATTAGCACCAAAGTCCTTGGCGGGATGCATCCTGAATATCTCAAAATCCTTCACGATTAAAATAATTTGGGGTTGTCAAATACTTCTTTAGCTCTTGAAAACCGCTCACCCGATGTCCAAGCAAATTTCTTCTCCTTTTTAAGTAGGGAGTGGCGGTCTAGCTTTTGGAAAAACCTTCTATAAACGGCGATAATATCCCATTAAAAACTTGACTTGGGTTACCGTTTTGGGTGACTCCCAATTGAGCACATCTCGCCTTTACGGGGTCCATGACTCCTTGGTGATATGACATGACCTAGAAGCGACTTCCTTCATCAAAACTCACATTCTTGAACTTAGCATAGAGTTGATGTTCTCTTAGCTTTGTCAATACTTTCATAAGTGATCCTCATGTTCTTCCTCACTCTTGGAGTAGACGAATGTCATCAATAAAGACAACGACAAACTTGTCTAGATATTCCATAAATACTTTATTCATTAAGGTCATGAAATAGGCGGGGCATTGGTCAAACCAAAAGACATCACGGTATACTCATCTTGTCCATCCAGTTACAAAAGCTATTTTGGGGATATCCTCTTTGAATCTTCATCGATGGTAACGACCTCAAGTCAATTTTTGAAAACTCTCTCCTTGGGTCAAACAAATCATCAATCCTTGGCGGAAGGTACTTATTCTTGATGGTGACTTCATTGAAACACGATAATCCACACATCCTCTGAGTTCCATCTTTCTTTTCTACTAGAAGCGGGGCTCCCCATGGCGAAACTTGGTCTCCAAAACCCGATCTTGTAACTCTTTGATCTCTCTTTACTTCTAACTCATTATTGACCATCTTCGGTCTCTTGCAAATGGGTGGCGTTCGGGAATAGCTCAATCAAGAACTCTATGTCTCTATCGGTGGCATACCGGACAACTCATCTGAAACACATCGGAAAATCTTTGGCAATTGGCACATCTTCCAAATTTATTCCTTTGGCACTACAAACTTTTATCCCTTGATCGTCTGCGGCGACAAAGTTTAATTTAGCTCTCGGGTGGTTAATGTGATCTCTCTTTTGATCCAAAGCCTTGGTTTTGGAGGCCAATCCATTCCTAGGATCACATCTAAGGACTTGGTGTCTAGGACAATGAGGTTTGCTAGAATTCTACCCTCGATTAATATCTTAACCGGGGCGCCTTGGTTCATACCATCGAACCGGTGATGGTTTGGGGGTCATCATGGCAACATTTGGTTCTCCACCATTCTTGGCGGTGCTCTCCAAGCGATGGCGGTCATAAAGAACTTTCTCTTGATTTGTGCGAGCAATGGCGTCTTCTTCCAATGGGCGAATCAATCATCTGCGTCCAAGGGTTACGAAGGTTGGAGAAGGTAGGGCGAGTCCTCATGAATTCTAGCGGTGGGGCGAGCTTAAGGAGGTCTTGACAACGGGGCTTGATTTTCTTTGGTTCAAAAATTGCGAACAAGCTCATCGATTCTTTGATTCATCATATTATTCATGTTACGTGTCATGGCATTCATAAAATAGCTTTGCCAAAAATATTCCCAAATTCGATCGACCTTTGGGTGGGGGTGGTGGGTTGCGGTTAGCATCCTTGGGGTGTGGTGGCTCGAGCGAATGTCAACCATTTCTGACGTAGCACAAGGGTTTGATAGGTAAGAAAAGCGATAGATAAGTGGTAAGGTCATCTGGGGAAAGATAATACCCAAGGACAAAAGCCATCCAAAGGCATAGCAAAAGGCTATAAAACAAGGCCAAATAAAGCTTTGAACTTAAAGATGCGATTGTAACACCGTCTTTGGAGCAAGTGTACAACATACCGACACACAAGCAATGAAAATCCTAGTATCAAGACTAAGCGTAACTAAGCCAAAAGAAATGGCATACTCCAACCCACGAAGCACCTTAACCTATCTTATATGGTAGTCTTCTCGGACATACTCTTCAAACCGATCTTCACCTCCTTGGATTTGATTCCTTGTAGATGCCTTGGGGTTTGAGAAGTTTCATGAGATAAGGTCAATTTAAATTTCAAAGCAATGTTTGACAAAAAGAGGAATTAAGAACATAGGAATAAGATGAGAAAGACAAACTATTAAATACCAATTTGTTGGTTTGATTTAGAAAATAATTTTGAAGACCATGCTAACTAAAAAGCGACCTACAATCGATATGGCTCGATACCATCTCTGTCGGGACCGGATATGCAAGTCAAAACCCTCTTGTATCTTGCCTAGTCGGGATCACGCTAGTGCCACGTGGAAACATAGATGACATATCATTCCATACATCGAAATAACTAAGAAGAAGCAAATTATTATTGAATAAAACAAGCGACCTTATGGTCAAAGTTCATACACCAATGCCTCTTGGCTTAAGAAACAAGTGAAAGCTTGCGGGGAAATATAAAAACTTTAGGCCATTCGACATCCCGACAATTGGGAAACGCCTTCCTAGTCCCGTAGTCTTCATAGTATTCCTCCTCATCAAAGTCTTCACCACAAATGTCTTCATCCTTTAGGAAAAGCCCCATAATAAAAAGCGGGGTGAGTATCAACATACTCTAAGTCTCGGAAACTTAATGCAAGTAACTAAATGCATGGCTTAAACAAAGGAAGGCATAATATGGTTCATTTAAAGCAATAACGAATTGAAATCATAAATAGATTGAAAGCGATTAATAAAACAATAATAAATAACGGTAATCAATGGTAGACAACATGACGAATGGAGGCATCACCCTACATCATTGAAACAAGTATCAACCACACAATTCAAGATATAGCGAGACACAAAACAACGGTGAATTCCCGTTCACATTCAACAATTCCCCATTTCAAGAAAATACTCTATACCCGTGTGAAATTCGGGCTTGTCCATGACAGGGACACGGCTATTGAATAGTTTTACTCTGCGGAGGTTATCGGCTTTACCCACAAGACATGATATTCTCCTTGCGCTGGCCATTAGCACACTTCCTTTGGTGTCGGCGGAAAATCATGACAAAGCCTTTACAATGCATGTTTAAACTGGTCAGCCCTCAAGGTTTAGCCCTCGGGGCCCCTCTTGAGCCATGTGAATCTACCCAACCGGAACCCACACCAACATTTGGCGTACTCAAGACTAAACATTGCAAATTAATGGCTAGGTCTCCCATACGGACTTATGGTTGCAGTTAGGCCAGTTCAATGGCGAAAATTAAGTCCTTAAATTATCTCAAGCAAGACAACCACATCCCAATGTCGGATAGCACCCCCCCGATCACTTGCTCAAGGAAAACATTTTGTTCAACCAAGACCATTAACATCCCTTGCCATGGTACAACAAGTTTTACCTGACCATAACAATTTCATATCTCATTAAGTCAAGATTAACATTAATTCTTATGTGATATGAATCCCATCGGACAACTAAGCATGGCTAAGCATAGCTATGATAACCCAATGTTGGTATTATGATTATGTCCAACTAGTAATGTAACCTAGGGTTAACAATGGATTCATGGCATTCCAATAATCAAGGGGAAAATCGGTGAATAGCTACTCTCATAAACTAGCATTGATACACAAATAGCATGCAATTGTATGAAACAAAATAGTTTTGCAAACATGGGTTCAATATGATCAAGGACTACGACTTGCCTTCAACCTCTCCCCTTTTGCCCTCCTTGGATGCTCCTCTCGCTCAGGTCGTCGTCTTCTGTGAAACCAAATCGAGGCAAAAATAAATAAAACCGAAAATAGATAAAATTCAAAAATTCATAAAAATGATACCAACAGATAGATCTTGATTTTTATGAATTTAGAAATTTGAATCGTTAATCGGAGTTGAATGGAGGAAGCAGACCTCGAAGTTTAAATGGAGAAAATCAGAAAATTGATAAGGGATGACACGTGTCGGGCTAGGATTGGTTAAATTTGGAAATTAAATAAAAAAAGGAAAAATACTCTCAGCGGCTGGGGTCCATTGTGACTATCATCGGCTCGGTGGCGATGACATATCGTGGCTTACGTGGGCCAGGGCGCGTTGGCGGGGCGTGGCATGGCGTGGCGATGTGGCGCACACATGTCTTGCGTGGCGCCCGTGGCGGGTGACTTCGGTGCGACATGGCGAACGGTGGCGGCCTTGGAGGGGCCCAGCAATCTAAAGTGAATGGGCTCGTGGCGGACCGGCGACAAGTGGAAACAAGGCATGGCTAGCGGGTTGCTTCCGAAATGTCGTGGCCGTCGGGTAGATGGATGATCCGGCGACCACGATCGGGTGAGGATTAGAAAAGGGGCGTTGTTTTCCGGGGGCGAAGAAGGCGGGGTGGCGGCGGGCCTAAAACACACCACCGGCGAGGGCAAAGAAAAGGACGGTGTTAATGGTACAACTAAACCGAGCTCCGGTGAAAAAAAGAAGGGGACTACTAGGGGGCCCTCGTGGTGTCGCCTGACGGGCGTCTCTGGTGAAAAAGAG
Organism: Guadua angustifolia; assembly: GCA_036346375.1. Taxonomy (NCBI): domain Eukaryota; kingdom Viridiplantae; phylum Streptophyta; class Magnoliopsida; order Poales; family Poaceae; genus Guadua; species Guadua angustifolia. The sequence continues at coordinate 9,444 of JAYEVE010001433.1, forward strand.
GGCGGGGCGGGCGGCCGCAGCGCGGAATGCTTTATAGCCTAGGGATCGTGAAGTAAGGGGAAGTCGAGGGCAATTGCGGCTGGTTTGGGTGGTGCTTAGGCGACGTGGCGTCTTCAAGTTCCTTGGATCGGAATCGGACGGTGGAAAGCGGGGCGATAGGGTTAGGGTTTAAGCGAGTTATGGCGGGCAATTTCCGGGCTAGATCGGAATCGACGGTTGCGTCGATGAGGATTAGGGTTTCGATCGGTGGGCTATCGGGATAAATGGGGTCGTGGGGCCGGGCAAGCGAGCGAGTGGGCGATATGGAATGAGCAGTGAATTCCCCAGGAAGAAAAAAATTGATGAATTAAGAAAATCGAATAAACTTCAAATAAATCAAATAAATAGCAAATAAATTGAAAAATCTCCAAAAATGAAAAAATTCCTTGAAGCACCGAAACCAATAAAACTGAAACCTTTAATTTGCGCATAGATTAATCAAATTAAATCTTATAATTATTAGAAAATTCAATTTAAGCTTTGATTAATTAGAGAATCTGAATGGTTCATTTTGATTTTAAACATACCAAAACTCAAATTTTGGGATTTACGGGCCTGATAGCCCCTTCGGCCTCAACCCCTTAAATAAACTTATCGATGGCGGGAAGGTGGGTGAACCCCCTGGCCCGAGGCAGGCGGATATCGCCCAGACCATAAGCGGCCCGGAGGCGGGATGGTTTCGGCTGGGTGGGGTTGGATTTACTGGCGGCCCGACAACCGCATTCCCGGCTAAAGCATCACGGGGGTAGTAGGCCATAAAATCCTTGGCAAAACGCTTTCACCGGCGTTGGGGACATATGGCTCCCTTTGCGCCTCCATGGATTCGGGCGGTTGCTCCCTTTCCCAGTGATGCACGTGGAACTCGGTTTACGCCTGGCGATATAGGTCCCCCCTACGGGGTATAGCATTGGCCTTCGTGCAATCTTCTCGGTGAGGCATCATTCGGGATCACTTGGTGGCGGAAGGCTAGGATGGATCCATCCACCGATCTTCACGCCAGCGTGGCGACCACTCGGTGCTTTCGCTGGGTACTCAGGGGGCTTTCCCTAGCGGCCTCGGCGACCGCCATCCTCCCTCCGGGACACAGAAATGGCAACCGGTTTCTCCCCTTGAACCGGAGGAAGGTGGGCGTCTTCCTATTTGGGAGGTTGGCACCAATGTTGGGTCTTGGGCTCACCGACTCGGGCGACCACCTTAACCTCCCGGGGGCGGTGAAATCGGGCTGAGGGCTCCCAGAAGTGGCGTCTGGGCGCCCGCCAGTGCTTGGCGGATCTGCGACCTTGAAACAACAAAGGCCTCGGCCTTATCACCGATCACAATGGGGCCGGCCGGGCATCTTCACCACCATGTCCAGTGGGTGGCGTGGCGGGCCAGGGGTCGGCAGTATGGCATTATAGGGGAGGTAAATCGGGCAAATCCACCAACTCGGTATGTTGTCCCTTTCGAAGGTGGGGGGCCGACCCGGGGCATCAAACCAGCCTCTGGGGCTCCGAAGGCGGAGGGCAATCTGGGCGGGTTGGAAAGGGGAAGGGGGCGAGGAGGACGGATTGATAGAACTCCCTGTCACGCCCGGGGGTTCCTTGACGTTCACACTGGCCGGAGGCCGGGTTGGGCCCTGGATGGTCGGGGGCAAAGGTGGCTTTACTGGCCCTTCCCACGCCCCCGAACTTGATGGGTGACCTTCCCTCTTTAGATGGCGGCGTTGGAGAGAAGGTGGGCGCCCCATGGAAAAACGCTGTCGGCGCTTGGGGGCGGGGGACTTATCGCTCGTCGAGCCCCCAGGGCCGCCCACCTCTTGTCCCCGACACTTGTCGGAGGGAGGCGGATTGGGCAATGGGCTGGCCCTCTTTCCCCTCTTCCCCGGCGGCGCCTCCCGATTACGGGTCCCCAAATTGGGATTGGTCGGCGATTAAACCGGGAGGTCTTTCGCTCCCTCTCCGGCTCGGCGGGGAGCGGCCTCCCCCCGGCTTTGCGCGGCCGAAAAACCGAGGTCGCCTGCCTTCCAAATACCCCCCTTTGGGGGGATTCTGCCCCGGGCGGAACTTATGTGGGAGAAATGGATAGCATGGTGGGGTGGCCACCCCCTTCATCTTTTGATCGGTGTTGAAAGCATCGGCCTTGCGAATTGGGGGATTGGTTCGGCGATTGGAAAAGCCGGAGAAGTTGGGCGCTTCTTTCGTCGAGGCGTGGAGGCGCCTGCAGGGGAAACTAAAAAGGGAAAATTAGCGAAAAGGGTGGCTTTCCACGGTCACCCCCTCGGGGGTTCGGGGGGCGGGCGGACTGAAGGTTTTATTTGCCATGCCTTTTAAATCCATGGGCCGGGCCCCACGGGTTTGGAGAACCCGGGTTGGTTGCCGTCAATTTTCTTAGGCTTTGGGCCTTCGGCGACTGGCCTTACCCGCCAAGAAAGGCACCAAGCCTAGAAAGGGGCCGAAGCCCTTCTGGGAAACTGGTGAACCGCGCATGGGGCGGGCGGCTTTTAAGCGGTGCCTCCTCCTTGCGAAATGGGCCCGCGTGGGGACTCTCATTGTCGGTCTACCCACGTGGCGGCGTTCTTGGTCGGGTGGCGGCGGCCCGGAGGTCATCGGTTGGCCTCTTCGAATGAGGCGGAGGCCCCAAGTTCCTCGAGCAAGGAGGGTTTTGCCCCTTTCCTTGACCCCTGGCGAGCCTTCCGTTAGGGGTTTGGAGGCCTCGGCGCCCATCGCCTTAAGCGCCAGTCGTTCGGTGCGACTAAGCGGGAGCCTACGAGTTGGGCGCATCCGAGGCCACAATGCTTGGCGGTGGGGGAATCCCGAACTCCGTGGTGGTCGGAAAAAACACCGGCGTGCAAGTTACGGGGTGGCCCCTCCATGGCCCTGCGGCGCGGCTGCTCCCGGCTTCCCGGGGCTGGCCGCCCAAAAGCGGGTGAGGCGTCCCTCGGCCGGCGTGATGGCCGAGGCGCCTTGGCGTCGCCCCCGCGACATCGATCGAGATCCGCCATCTTGGATCGTCGCCCGCGGAACAAGCACCAAAAGTTCCGGGGGGTGGTGGAAAGCCAACCACTGCCCCTACCTAGCGCCCCCGGCGTTTTGCAGGCCGGAGTCTAGGGGTTTTGTTGGAAGGAGGCGTCTTGGGGCTAAACCTGCGAGAAACCTAGAACTCCGCGACAAGCGGGACTAACGAGGGCGACCAAATTTTACCCAGGTTGGGCCCCTTTGCCGGGTAATAGTTACTTCTGCTAGATTGTTTGGAAGGTGTTTGAAACGGCCGATTACAAAGCTTGGGAATTACAAGTTCCTCCTTAGGCTCTCTTTGCGATACTCTTGCTTGTTCTCCTCAACCTTGACCTCTTTTCCCCATGCACGGGGCCCTTATATACCCGAGCCCGGTAGGTAGGTGAGGTCATCATGCTTATCTTCATTCATTTATTACCCCTTCCGTCTGTCCCGTTCCTCGGCCTCATTAAATGCCGGCTAAGCCGCGTCCGCGGATGTGACCCCTTCTTGGCGGGTTGGTGAGAGCCGAGAATGGGCTTTAAAATCCTTGCGTTGGGTCGACACGTGTCTGCCGCCCGAAGCGGGGGAAAAGGGGGTGAAACCTCGCACCACCTTTGTCTTCTTGGGGGCGAGCAAAGCGTGCCACCCTTTCTGGGGCGCCCGTGGGAGGCCGGCGGCGGCGTGCTTTCGCCCACCCTTTCCCGGGCGCCCGTAAGGGCCCGGAAGCGGCGTCTTCGCCCACACCTTTCGCCGGCGCCCCGTGGGAGCCCCGGCGGCGGCGTGCTTTCCCCACCCCGGGCCCCGAAGTGGCCCGGCGGCGGCGTGCTCGCCCACCTTTCGCCCGGCGGGGGCGCGGCGGGCGGCGTGCCCCCCACCCCGGCCCGTGGCGATGGGGGCGGCGGGATGCCACCTCCTCGCCGGCGTGGGTGCAGTATGTTGAATTTTTTGCTTTTGTGCGGTGGAGGTGGGATCTGTGACAAAAGTCTTGAGCGATTCCTTGATCCTTGCAAATTCACTACCAATGACCAATGGAACATTGATCGAAATGAATGGCAACTCTTAACATCACAACTAAGTCATGGGATTCTAAAGGTTCTAAATTAGTTTTATCTTATTGGACTTGTCAAAAGCATGGATAAAAATACCACTCTGTTGATCTTTGATGCGATACTATCTTTGTGATTCGGTTCTCGGTCTTTTTGGAAATTCTATTCACTAGATATTCTTTCCATAGCGATTTAATGTTTTGCCACAGTAAAATCTTGGTCTTCAATATGCTAAATCAATAAATTTTTGTCTCTACATCACATTATTGAGAACTTGGGCTCTATGGCCAAATACACATGAACATTATCTAATAAAGTGAATGCTCAAAGACATATCAATTCCTTTATTGCCATTAATACTTTTGATTTAGAATTCTAGGTACATTTATTCACAAATAGGAATTACTAAGAAATTCCTTGACATTACTCTTATAGACTAGAGTATAGCATCACGCAGGAACTTATTGGTAGCTTCAGATCAATCGTCTTTTCTTCTTTGCTTCTTGGAACAATAAACCCTGGTTGCTTCAAGCATACTTTATCTGAGGCTCAGCAAGGGTAACCGGGACAACCTCAATTCCACAAGGTACCTCATAATTGAGCGGCATTGCTTGGCAAAGTGACCTCTTTCGGGGGCATAGCATAATCGATTCTTTGATCTTTTCCCATCGATCTTGGTGTTATGCTTTAAACAAACACGGGATGGTGGGTAAAGTGGATGTGATATCAGGAACATTATGCGGCATAGTGACCTTGTTTACTACAAAGGCATCTTCTTGGAACCTTGACTTGCTTCTTTTCTGCGGTACTGCTAGATTCTTGGTATTTCTCTTTTAAGCTGTTCCTATGACAAGGCATGGGTAGATGACAACATGCCTTTCGGGATGGCGTCCTTTGGCCGTGTTCAGCGACCCCAAAGGGGGAGGCCCGGCCTCGACACAGGTGCATCTGGCGGCCTCACCAGGCGTGCTGGGCAAAAGGCCCCGACCTCGAGCTCGGGTGGGCCCTTGTTAGACCCAGTCCCTGATTCGGATCAAGCATTTGACCAGCGGTTCCTCAAAAGCGGGTGTGGGGCGGCCGTCGTGCAACAAGTTGGGCGGTTCGGGGCCCTCAACGTGCATGAAGGCCACTTCAAGGAATCTAGCCCGGTTTCGTCTTGAGGTATAGAAAGGAAATCCTTTGGGACACGAAGACAACTCCCAGCGCCCTAGCTCGAGCCTAGACATAGCCCTTTATTAAACTTGGGTAACACATCCTTGTACTTTCGAAATAACCAAGAAAACAGCCACAAAGCGGTAGTAACTATTACCTTCACGGGGGCTCGAACTAGTATAAATCTCGGTCTCCCTTCGTTGTCGTCTTGCTCCGATAACCTCGTCTGCACTTTTCCTCTGTTTGAAGGGCGCTTTCAATCCCATATCCCGAGACCCTACCAATTTCTTGCGGTTGGCGATCCGTTCGGCCGCCCGTGGGGCGATTGCTGCTTATTCGCGGGGAACAACATCAGGACCCGGGGCATGGCGCCTTCGCCCGGACTTTCTTCAAAAGGTGGATTAGCCGGACTACGACTCCGTGTCCTGTTTCGCCGCGCCGCCCTCGGCGGCCGTTACGGTGGCGGGCGGACAAGCGCGGACTACGGATGGCCGTGATCCGCGAACCCGAAGATGTCCGCCGGATGGTGCATTCGCCATCAACCAAGCCATAAAGCCCCGGCGGAGGCCGGAGAACCCGCCGTCCTCTGGGCCCCAGTCCCTCTCCGGGGGCGCCTCCCTTCGCCCGGGTCATGCCGACCCGATGGGCAAGGTCGGAGCTCTTTGGCGAGCCCAAACTCGTCGAGCCGCAGGGTCGCGCCTCCGGGTCGAAGTCAACACTGGGACCCGCTTCGGCCCGTGACAACCGGTGTGGGGCGCGGCGCCTCTGGCGGGTGGCCCCGGGCGGAGCTCGGGATGAGGCTTTGCCAGTCGCCCGGCATCCGGGCACCGCACCGGGGAGCCGGGCGGGAGTCCCACGAACTCCGGTCGTCGGCGGGTTGCGGACCTCTCCCTGGCGTTCGCCCGGTGCGTAGGTCGGGACGCTGCGTTACCTACGGTGATTCGCGCCCGGTGGTTTCCCGAAGGTCAGACGCGGGCCTCGACTCGAATCCGGTAGCGGGGACCTTGTCGGTGATGACCCACCGGCCCTTTTCGCCTATGGTGCATGGCGTATTCCGGCGGTTTCGCCGCTCGTGGTCTCGATTCAAGCCGTTGTCGAGTGCCGATGGGACTAAGAACCCGGCTTGTCCATCTACTTTCCCCATCCTAAGCGGCGGAGGGGCGGTGGTGATGGCAAACTACCTCCGCCGTCTTTGGGCGGGCGCGAACGGCTTTTCCAAACGGTTCCTTGGTCGTGGCGCCAAATCGACGCCCTCGCTCCAACTTTGAGTTATTCCGGCGGGGGGAAGGACGGATCGTGTCATTGAGGGAAACGAGGGCTGCGTGATTTCGTCGGCGATTTATCCCAGAACGATTCCAAAGCATCTCCGTGAAGCGTCATCAAAGGCATTCAAGTTGGCGTCCGATCGGCGCCTTCGAAGACTGGAGATCACCTCGAGGCTCCCGTCAACAAACTTTTTCCCATGGCGGGCGGTATCCGGGCGGAACCGGTATTGAGCGACTTCGACCAAGGTGCTCGGTCTAAAAAGCAGGCGGCGGTCAATTCGAGGATCCCGCCACGGCACCACCACTAAGCGGAAGCGTGACCGGCGGGGCGGGGCCGGTCTGCGGGTGATCGTATCGGGGACGGCCCAGTCCTCGAGTCGAGTCGCTCGAGGGCTCAAACCTCGCCAAATCGGCCTCGGCCTCGTCGGTTGAAACCGGCCCTAAAGGCCGACACAGGCCCGGTGGGCGATGCGCGCGGGGGGGCCCTTCGGGGTATAATGAACAAAGTTCACTTTTCATGGGGCCGGCCCGAACCTCGAGGGCAAAAACAAGCTGGGCCCCTTTTATGATGGGGGCGAGATGCCGTGCTCAGAGGATGGCGACCCGATAGGGTGAGCAGCCCGGGAGCATCGACCTCGACTTGGAGTTCGCGGGCGGCCGGATCCGTCATCTTTGGCTCATCGGCTTACCCGTCGGCAAGTCAAAGCCGCCCTTGAACCATCTACAGTCGCCCGGGGGAGGCCATCGCGCCACCAAATGGTGGGGCCACCATCACCTTCTCTCGAGGGCGCTCTCGGTATGGCTCGGGACACGAAGCCGCCTTGGGGACCCGACCATCGCAATCCGTGGTGGCGCGTCATGGTCGGGGGTAGCCTCTTAACTCTGGCGGGGGGGGATCCGATTCCCGGTCGAAGGTCAAGGCGTCGCCATACCCTTCTTGGATCGTTCAGGGCTCGTTTCCCCTAGGGCGGTGGTCTTCCGTGACCGGTGGCCGGAAACTTCCGCCGTGGTCACCCCGATGGTCGGGTGACCTCCGTCACGCCATTCTCGGGCGGCTGCCTTAGTCAAGTTTATGGTGGCCAACCATTATAGCCATCGATGTATGAAACTGGCCCGGCGCATCATCACCGTCTTGAGGCGACCTCGGGGCGCATGGGTGTGAACCAAGGCCTTGGCTCTTCGGGCATCTGCCCTGTCCCGGGGCGGCGCGCCCGCCCGGGGGCGATCGGCCGTGGGGGGCGAAAGCCGTGCCGCTTCGAAGCGCGACCAAGTGCATCCCGACTCGGGGAAGTTCAAATAGGAACTCGAGCTCGTCACCTTCCCCAGGCCAACAAGGGTATATTCGGGAACCGCGGACATGCCGGTGTTCCAAAAGGTGATCGAGCACAACTGCGGTGAGACCCGGCTCTCGCGGCTTCGTCGCTTCTCCCGGAGAAATCGCGGTCATCAGAGAATCTTGACAAGCTCTTGAAGGCGGTTTCATCTGAGATTGACTACTCGGTGGTGGCCAACCCGGTGATCGTCGCGAAGAAGGAGAAAGTGGAGAATGTCGTCGACCATCGGGGGTTAAACTTCGGCTTGCCCAAGGATAACTTCCGTTTAGGCATCGACCGGATCATTGACTCCCCAAAATCGAGATGTTGAGCTTCTTGGATGCCCAGGGTACCACAATCAAGTGGCGGTGGGCGGCGAAACAAAAGCGTCATTCATCACGCCGTTCGGCACCTATTGCTATCCGACCATTCGTTTAGTTGGTAATCACGGGGCCACATTGTCGATGACCAAGACATTGAACCCGGATCGGGTGAAACTTGGGGTTCGTGGGCGACATCATCGTCGAAGCCCCCCGGGACCCGTTAAACCTCGAAACCCCCAACTGGAGCACAAGATCAAGCTCAATCCCTAAAGTGCGTGTTGGGGGGTTGGAGTCAGCTACATGATCGGGGCTCGGGGTTGGCCGAATCCGGAAAATCGAGGTCAGAAGATGGTGCCCCGACCTCGATCAAGCGGTCTGAGCCTCACCGGGTGGCCGCCCTCCGGTTCATCTCGAGGCTCGTGGCGTGGGCTCCCGTTCTTCCAAACTCTTAAACAGGCAGTGGACTCGGGGGCGGGCTCCGACAATGAAGGTATACTGTCGTCCCCCCCCTCCTTTAAAGCACAACTGGCGAGAGGTTTTGCTCTACCTGACCCCCCATTTGTCGATCCGTCTGGTGGCGAGCAGGGGTCTCAGCGACACCAATTTATTCGTCGGCGGTCTTGCGGCCCGAAGGCGCTACCGGTCCGAAGGCTTGTATGCTCTCCTCATGGCGTCCGCAAGCTCCCACTATTTTGGGCGCATTTGGTGGTCGAGCAACTTCCGGCAGAACATCTTGCGGAACCAGACGGCGGGCGGCGTCGAAGTGGGCTATGGAGCTAAGCGGCGTTTGATGTCGGTCGTCGCTCGAACGA
>JAYEVE010001183.1:0-30112 GCA_036346375.1 Guadua angustifolia
TCCACTTGTTGGATCCCGGTTTGAATGAAATTAACACCGAGCGAAATCGAGCAAAACAAGCTCCAATGAGACCGGCGACACGTAGGAGTGCAAGCCGGTGCATTTTCGGGGTGTTTCGCTCCGGTGCAAACTTTCACAAAATCCACCTATTCGGATCTTGATATGAAATTAACATCAAAGCGAATTCGACCGAAAACAAGCTCCAACAAGACTAACAACACTTACGAGGGCAATCCGGTGTGTCTTCGGAGTGTTTCGCTTCGGGGCAAACTTTCATAATGTCCACTTGTTCGGATCCCAGTTTGAATGAAGTTAACAACAGAGCGAAATCGAGCGAAACAAGCTCCAATGAGATCGGCGACACGTAGGAGTGCAACCCGGTGCATTTTGAGTGTTTCACTCGGTGCAAACTTTCACAAAATCCACCTATTCGGATCTTGATATGTATGAAATTAACATCAAAATTCAAAACAATCAACAAGCGACACTTATGAGGGCAATCCGTGTGTCTTGAGTGTTTCGCCGGGCAAACTTTCATAAAGTCCACTTGTTGATCCGTTTGAATGAAATTAACACCAGAGCGAAATCGAAGCAAAACAAGCTCCAATGAGACCGACGACACGTAGGAGTGCAACGTGCGGTGCATTTTCGGAGTGTTTCGCTCCGGTGCAAGCTTTCACAAAATCCACCTATTCGGATCTTGATATGTATGAAATTAACATCAAAGCGAATTCGATAAGAAACAAGCTCCAACAAGACTAACAACACTTACGAGGGCAATCCGTGTGTGTCTTCGAGTGTTTCGCCGTGCAAACTTTCATAATGTCCACTTGTTGGGATAACACAAGAGCCTAAATCCGAAACATTTGAATGAAGTCAACACCAGAGCGAAATCGATAATGAAACAAGTTGAACAAGATCCAATGAGAGCGAAACATGGTCCAATGAGACACGTAGGAGTGCAACCGGTGCATTTTCGAGTGTTTCGCCGGTGCAAGCTTTCACAAAATCCACCTATTCGGATCTTGATATGTATGAAATTAACATCAATGCGAATTCGACCGAAACAAGCTCCAACAAGACTAACAAAACTTACGAGGGCAATCCGGTGTGTCTTCGGAGTGTTTCGCTTCGGGGCAAACTTTCATAATGTCCACTTGTTCGGATCCCTGTTTGAATGAAGTTAACTGATACGGGCAGCATAACACCATCGCGATGCCCTTCCCCTAGTGCTGTTCATGAGACCCCAAATCATTTTCAAGGACCAATAACACGCGCTCGTGCTAAACAAATCAATCAACAGGTGAACTCGCTCCTTTGTAAGAATTATATTACTTGTGATAATCAGCTGCTACCTAATGCAAGTAATTTCATTATTCTCTGGTATGAAGACAATGTGAGAAGGTATGAACACCTTAGGGAAGACCAAGAGAACCATGGACAAGTCAACATGCAAGATGTGAATGCAAAAGAACTCGGTTCGGCCTCCAGTGACCAGTCTGGAGAAAAACGGGTGCAGATAATGCAAACGGAGTCCAATTGGAGTGTTTGACCACAGCTTTGAAAGCTTGTCTCTTCATCTTTCAAATGGATCCAGCCTCACCCTTAAATTCGTTCGGAGCGCGAAGATATCATCAGTTTAATATGGCGGCCAGAAACAGATTCCAATGTGTTGGGTGCTGCGCCACCATTATGTCTTGTCTTGGGCCTTTGTGCTGCGACCTGAGCTTGTCCAGCACCCCTTTTGTCTTCCTCTCCTCCTCTCTTATATGTAGAAGGCATCCCTTTATGAAGGGAACTTTTTAGACCATTTGAAACTACAAACAGATCTGCTATATGCATGTTCTTGGGTATTCTAGCCACCGGCTGAATAAACTCTGAGATTATGCATTCCTTCCCGTTGTTCTTGCAAGCTCTTGTGATTGCAGCGAGGATTGTATCCGCTTGACGTGGTCGAGTGGAATCATCTTGCGTGAGGTTAGGCGAACTCGGTGTTGCAGGTTGCTGCACGGGCAGCGTATTGGCCACACCAACTTCGTCGAGTTTCATGTGTATCTTTGATTCTACGCCGTGAAGGTCGGGCACCCCTCGTATCATTTGGTATCAGAGCTCCGGTTGTCACGGTAGAATCTTTATCCCTAGTTGTAGATTTACTTTCAGTCATATTCCAGAAAATTGCCACACAAAAATATCATCCCTTGGTTTGGATTTCTGTTTTCTTTCCTAATCTGAAAACTTGCCTCACAAAATATTGAACCTTAGTCTCCAATCTGTTATTCTTGTGCGTTTTGCTAAGTTTTTATCCATAGAATCGTGTATTTGTTGCTGAAAACTGTTCGTCTTCCTTCGCGTCACTTTTTGAGCCAATCTGTCCAGTGTAGTGTTTTGGCCATAACTCCCACATACGAACTCGGATCTTTGCGTTCTTGTACTTTTTCAAAAGCTCATGAAATTCTCTACAACTTTGGTATAGACAACATTAGCTAATTCTGCCTAGAATTTGGTCGAACATAGACTTGAACCTTGCTGCTGTTCGAGTTCCGAAAATTAGTAGATCTCCTTTGATAGCCAATCTGTCATTTGCGAATACTTTGCACCCATCAAGACTAGCTAATCTGTTGCTTAGGGCTGCACTCATATCCCTCAATCACACGGTTGCAACAAATCAAAAGAAAAGTTGTGAGTCTTTACTGAAATCAGTAGCACAGCCATTCAAACAAAAGAGCAAAAGAGAGAAAAAAAGAAGGCTTTGGGCTGGTTGGTAGCTAAAAAAAAAGAGGTGTAAAGAAGAAAAGTTTCTGAAATTATTTGCACCGTTGTGAGAAACTCATTCTTGTTGTGCAATCTTGTGCCCTAGTTCATCAATTGCAGCCAGCTAGTGTCTTTCTATAACCAATGCAATAGAGCTGTTTTGTGATGTCTCATATCTTGTTCTAGCTCACTCCTTTGATTGCAATTTGGTTCCATCATCTTTGCGTGTGAGTTGCTGTGTTCATCTCTTATATCTTGTTTCCAGCAACTAGACATTGTGTTCTTACTTGGATATTTACTTAACGAAACAATATCAAGAATTCAGATTGTGTAGGGCATACATTTTCCCTTCCAAACTCCACATACAAACCTGTTGTGTGCTTTAATCTCAGCTTTGAGTTCGCTTAACCTCCCATTGTGTTACCTCACCACTCAAGTGTGAACTCCTCTATCAATCAGCAAAGGGTAAGTAAGAACTTCGGTTGTAAGGATAAGTGAGGTTGAGAGAATTCTCCACACATTATATTGTTTTGTTACTCTTGCTGTTTTGCACAACTAACCATGTCAGGTCAAGGCAACAATGAGAATGATGGGCGTGCTCCAGATGCTCCAATAAATTGGACTGAATATTGTGCTTTGAGAGACACTTTACGGCGAGAGTTCAACCTTGGCAATGATCAGCTACGAGAAGAATTGAATAACTCCATACAAGATCTTCAAATTGAAGTGAATCAACAATTGAACGTACTCCACACCAACATAGTTGCTGACATTGTACGGCAACTACGACCACAAGCTGAACAAGAACCTTTGCTAGATGAGACCGATGAGGAAGCCGCTGCACGAAGGGCTCGTGCTGCTAATGTGAACCATCCACCTGCTAGGCCTGCAAGGGGTGATGATAATAATCATGGAAGGGGACGTGGTCGTGGCATGGGTCGTGGAGGAGCTGCATTTGAGCCCATTCATGTCAATTTTCCGCCGCGCAACGAAGCAAATCAACGACATAACCACAACAACAACAATCGTCCCGAGGAAGAAAGGTTTGGTAAACTTAAGTTTTCTATGCCTAAATTTGCAGGTACGAATAATCCTGAAGACTACTTGACTTGGGAACTAAAAGTTGATAAGATCTTTCGACTGCACAACTACACTGAAGAAAAGAAACTTGCAATGGCCTCTCTTGAATTTGATGATTATGCACTGATTTGGTGGGAACAAATTCAGAGCCAAAGAGTAGAACATGGCGAGAATCCCATTGCATCGTGGGCTGAGATGAAGGTTGAAATGCGAGCAAGGTTTGTTCCTCGACATTACAAACGTGATCTATTTGATAAGTTGCAGGGATTGAAGCAAGGAAGTCGCACGGTGGATGAGTACTATAAGGAGATGGAGATGGCCATGATCCGTGCTAATGTATATGAACATGAAGAGCAAACTATGGCACGATTCCTCGCTGGTTTGAACCACCCCATCAAGCGCATCACTGAATTTCAACATTATAGCAATGTGGTGGAGTTAGTGCATCAAGCAACCAAAGCTGAAAGACAAGTGCAACAAGACACCAAAATTACAAGAACTTCTTCATTTGCTCCTCGTTCAGCACCTGCTACAGGTAAACCCACTTCCCGGTTCAATTCTTTTCGTGCTAACACTTCTAGTGCAAGTATTGCTCCCAGTTCTCATGAAGCTCGAAGTGGAAAAGTGCCATCTACTCCAAATACTAAGCATGGTCCAGCAGCTAGTGCTACTTCTTCCGTGGGATCTACAGCGAAGAGTAGTGCCATTCAATGCTTCAAGTGCTTAGGGAGAGGCCATATCGCCAAGGATTGCCCAAACAACCGCACCATGCTTATAACAGAGGGAGGAGAATATGAATCTGCAAGTGAAGAAGAGGATGTTGCAATTGCTGATTTGGAAAATGAGGAAAATGAGATGACTTATTGTGATTTTGAGACGGGCCAATCTCTTATTGTCACCAAGAAAATATTGAGTGTTCAGCAAAAGGAAGATCATGAACAACGCTGCAACCTTTTTCACACCAAAGCAAAGGTCAATGACCGTGTGTGTAAGGTAATCATTGATGGGGGAAGTTGTCACAATTTGGCCAGCAAAGAAATGTGTGATAAACTTAGTTTGAAGCTGTTTCGGCATCCGCATCCCTATCATGTGCAATGGTTGAGTGACTGCGGTGAAGTTAAAATTCAGTTCATGGTGAAAGTGCCCTTCAAGATTGGTGAGTATAGTGATATCGTGGAATGTGATGTGGTCCCAATGACGGTATGTCACTTGCTGCTCGGTCGTCCATGGCAATTTGATCGAGCAAGTCATCACAATGGTTACACAAATCAATACTCATTCAAGTGGAACAACAAGGAAATAGTTCTTCGACCAATGTCTCCTACTCAAATTCATGCTGATACAATGCAAAAGAATGAGGTACACGCTGATGGTACTAAGGAAAAAGAAAGGAAGAATACAAGTGCTCTCCACAAGGCAAATGAAAGTGGTAAGAAAGGGACTGAAGGAAACAAGCTAGTTATGTTAGCCACTAAATCTGAGATAAGGAATATAGTTGAGAACACACATTTGATGCACTTTGTGCTCCTGTACAAAGATGCATTACTTTCCACTAACGACATAACTTCTCTTCCAAATGCTGTTGCAAATCTTTTGCAGGACTTTGATGACGTGTTTCCGACGGAGGTATCGGCTGGTCTCCCACCTATTCGAGGAATTGAACGTCAAATCGACCTCGTACCAGGAGCTTCTCTCCCAAATCGACCACCGTACCGCTCCAATCCAGAAGAAACAAAGGAAATTCAACGCCAAGTGCAAGAACTTCTTAACAAAGGGTACGTGTGTGAAAGCCTAAGCCCTTGTGCTGTCCCTGTGATTTTAGTTCCTAAGAAAGATGGTACATGGCGCATGTGTGTAGATTGTAGAGCAATTAACAACATCACTGTTAGATATCGCCATCCTATTCCAAGGTTGGATGATATGCTTGATGAATTGAGTGGTGCTGTTATTTTCTCTAAAATTGATTTGCGTAGTGGGTACCATCAAATAAGGAAGAAAGAAGGGGACGAATGGAAAACAGCATTTAAAACAAAATTTGGATTGTATGAGTGGTTAGTGATGCCATTCGGATTAACTAATGCACCTAGTACATTCATGAGGCTAATGAACCATGTTTTGAGAGCATTTATTGGAAAATTTGTTGTAGTGTATTTTGATGATATCTTAATTTACAGCCACACTTTGGAAGAACACATTAATCACTTAAGACAAGTGCTGGAAGTGCTTAGAGCTGAAAGGTTGTTTGCAAACATAGAGAAATGCAATTTTTGCCAAGATAAAATTGTATTCTTGGGTTTCGTTGTCTCTGGAAATGGGGTAGAAGTGGATGACTCAAAAGTTGAATCAATTAAAAATTGGCCTACACCGATAAATGTTAGTCAAGTTAGAAGTTTTCACAGTCTTGCTGGTTTTTACCGTAGATTCGTGAAAGATTTTAGCACAATTGCAGCCCCTTTGAATGAATTAACCAAGAAAGGAAGTGATTTTGTTTGGGGAGATGCTTAAGAGAATGCTTTTGCTGAATTAAAGAAGCGCTTAACTGAAGCACCATTGCTTGTTTTACCTAATTTCACTAAAGCTTTTGAAATTGAATGTGATGCTAGTGGAATAGGTATTGGTGGTGTATTGATGCAAGAGGGCAAACCAGTAGCATACTTTAGTGAAAAGCTTGGTGGTGCTCAATTGAACTATCCTGTTTATGATAAGGAGTTGTATGCTTTGGTTCGTGTTTTGGAAACTTGGCAACATTATCTTTGGCCTAAAGAATTCATTATACATTCTGATCATGAAGCTTTAAAATATTTGAAAGGCCAATCAAAACTGAATCGTAGACATGCCAAATGGGTGGAATTCATTGAATCTTTTCCATATATTGTGAAATATAAGAAGGGTAAGGAGAATGTGGTGGCTGATGCTTTGTCTCGCAAGATTGTGCTCTTAACTCAACTTGAAATCAAGGTCCCTGGTTTAGAAAGTTTGAAAGAGTTATATGTTTTAGATAATGAGTTTGCCGAACCATATTCTAAGTGCATTGAAGGGAAAGGATGGGAAAAGTTCCATGTTCATGATGGGTTCTTGTTTCGTGCTAACAAGCTATGTGTTCCAGATTCGTCCGTACGTTTGCTATTGTTGCAGGAATCCCATGCCGGCGGATTAATGGGACATTTTGGGAGAGAAAAGACCATGGCCATTCTGTCCGATCACTTCTATTGGCCAAAAATGCGACGCGACATCGAAAGATTTGTGCAACGATGTGTGACATGCCATGAAGCTAAGTCAAAACTTAATCCACATGGTTTGTACACTCCACTTCCTGTTCCTAGTACACCTTGGGAGGATATTAGCATGGATTTTGTTTTAGGATTGCCTAGGACCAAGAGGGGGAGAGATTCTGCATTTGTGGTTGTGGATAGGTTCTCTAAAATGGCACATTTTATTCCATGTCACAAGAGCGATGATGCGTCACATATAGCTGACTTGTTTTTCAGGGAGATTGTGAAATTGCATGGGATGCCAAGAACTATTGTTTCAGATCGTGATGTCAAGTTCATGAGCTACTTTTGGAAGACATTGTGGGCCAAGCTTGGGACAAAGTTGTTATTTTCTTCAACTTGTCACCCACAAACCGATGGCCAAACGGAGGTGGTGAACCGCACGCTGTCCATGTTGCTACGAGCAATGATCAAGAAGAACTTGAAGGAGTGGGAGGATTGTCTTCCTCATGTTGAATTTGCATACAACCGGGCGGTTCACTCAACAACTCAATATTGCCCTTTTGAGGTAGTGTATGGCTTTAAACCAATCACACCACTTGATTTGCTGCCACTTCCTTTTCAGGAACGAGCTAATATGGATGCAGCGAAGCGAGCTGAATTAGTCAAGTCCATTCACGTAAAAACAAAAGAAGCAATTGAAAAGAAGGCACGCTACTTCGCTGAAAAGGCAAACAAGACAAGGAAGAAAATGTTGTTTGAACCAGGTGATCTGGTTTGGGTACATCTTCGCAAAGAGCGTTTTCCAGAGAAACGTAAGTCTAAGCTGATGCCACGGGCTGATGGACCATTCAAAGTGCTTGAGAAGATCAACGACAATGCATACAAGATCGAGCTTCCTGGTGATGATTACAATGTGAGTACTACGTTCAATGTTGCTGATTTGTCACCATTCTTTGGATCAGAACACACAGAGTTGAGGACGACTCATTTTCAAGAGGGGGAGGATGATACGGGCAGCATAACACCATCGCGATGCCCTTCCCCTAGTGCTGTTCATGAGACCCCAAATCATTTTCAAGGACCAATAACACGCGCTCGTGCTAAACAAATCAATCAACAGGTGAACTCGCTCCTTTGTAAGAATTATATTACTTGTGATAATCAGCTGCTACCTAATGCAAGTAATTTCATTATTCTCCGGTATGAAGACAATGTGAGAAGGTATGAACACCTTAGGGAAGACCAAGAGAACCATGGACAAGTCAACATGCAAGATGTGAATGCAAAAGAACTCGGTTCGGCCTCCAGTGACCAGTCTGGAGAAAAACGGGTGCAGATAATGCAAACGGAGTCCAATTGGAGTGTTTGACCACAGCTTTGAAAGCTTGTCTCTTCATCTTTCAAATGGATCTAGCCTCACCCTTAAATTCATTCGGAGCACGAAGATATCATCAGTTTAATATGGCGGCCAGAAACAGATTCCAATGTGTTGGGTGCTGCGCCACCATTATGTCTTGTCTTGGGCCTTTGTGCTGCGACCTGAGCTTGTCCAGCACCCCTTTTGTCTTCCTCTCCTCCTCTCTTATATGTAGAATGCATCCCTTTATGAAGGAACTTTTTTAACACGAGCGAAATCAAGCGAAACAAGCTCCAATGAGACCGGCGACACGTAGGAGTGCAACCTGGTGCATTTTCTGAGTGTTTCGCTCCGGTGCAAGCTTTCACAAAATCCACCTATTAGGATCTTGATATGTATGAAATTAACATCAATGCGAATTCGACCGAAAACAAGCTCCAACAAGACTAACAACACTTACGAGGGCAATCCGGTGTGTCTTGAGTGTTTAAGCCGGGCAAACTTTCATAATGTCCACTTGTTGGATCGGTTTGAATGAAGTTAACACGAGAGCGAAATCAAGCGAAACAAGCTCCAATGAGACCGGCGACACGTAGGAGTGCAACCGGTGCATTTTAGAGTGTTTCGCTCGGTGCAAACTTTCACAAAATCCACCTATTAGGATCTTGATATGTATGAAATTAACATCAATGCGAATTCGGCGAAAACAAGCTCCAACAAGACTAACAACACTTACGAGGGCAATCCGGTGTGTCTTGAGTGTTTAAGCAGGGCAAACTTTCATAATGTCCACTTGTTGGATCGGTTTGAATGAAGTTAACACAGAAGCGAAATCAAGCGAAACAAGCTCCAATGAGACCGGCGACACGTAGGAGTGCAACCGGTGCATTTTGAGTGTTTTCGCTCGGTGCAAGCTTTCACAAAATCCACCTATTAGGATCTTGATATGTATGAAATTAACATCAATGCGAATTCGGCCGAAAACAAGCTCCAACAAGACTAACAACACTTACGAGGGCAATCCGGTGTGTCTTGAGTGTTTAAGCCAGGGCAAACTTTCATAATGTCCACTTGTTGGATCGGTTTGAATGAAGTTAACACGAGGCGAAATCAAGCGAAACAAGCTCCAATGAGACCGGCGACACGTAGGAGTGCAACCGGTGCATTTTGGAGTGTTTCGCTCGGTGCAAGCTTTCACAAAATCCACCTATTAGGATCTTGATATGTATGAAATTAACATCAATGCGAATTCGGCGAAAACAAGCTCCAACAAGACTAACAACACTTACGAGGGCAATCCGGTGTGTCTTGAGTGTTTAAGCCGAGGCAAACTTTCATAATGTCCACTTGTTGGATCGGTTTGAATGAAGTTAACACGAGCGAAATCAAGCGAAACAAGCTCCAATGAGACCGGCGACACGTAGGAGTGCAACCGGTGCATTTTAGAGTGTTTCGCTCGGTGCAAACTTTCACAAAATCCACCTATTAGGATCTTGATATGTATGAAATTAACATCAATGCGAATTCGGCGAAAACAAGCTCCAACAAGACTAACAACACTTACGAGGGCAATCCGGTGTGTCTTGAGTGTTTAAGCAGGGCAAACTTTCATAATGGCCAATTGTTCGGATCCCGGTTTGAATGAAGTTAACCCCAGAGCGAAATCGAGCGAAAGGAGCTCCAATGGGACCGACGACACGTAGGAGTGCAACTCGGTGCATTTTCGGAGTGTTTCGCTCCGGTGCAGCCATTCACAAAATCTACCTATTGGATCTTGATATCTATGAAATTAACATCAATGCGAATTCGACCGAAAACATGCTCCAACAAGACTAACAAAACATACGAGGGCAATCCGGTGTGTCTTGAGTGTTTAGCCGGGCAAACTTTCATAATGTCCACTTGTTGGATCGGTTTGAATGAAGTTAACACCAGAGCGAAATCGAGCGAAACAAGCTCCAATGAGACCGGCGACACGTAGGAGTGCAAGCCGGTGCATTTTCGGGGTGTTTCGCTCCGGTGCAAACTTTCACAAAATCCACCTATTCGGATCTTGATATGTATGAAATTAACATCAATGCGAATTCGGCGAAAACAAGCTCCAACAAGACTAACAACACTTACGAGGGCAATCCGGTGTGTCTTGAGTGTTTAACCGAGGCAAACTTTCATAATGTCCACTTGTTGGATCGGTTTGAATGAAGTTAACACCAGAGCGAAATCAAGCGAAAAAAGCTCCAATGAGACCGGCGACACGTAGGAGTGCAAGCCGGTGCATTTTCGGGGTGTTTCGCTCCGGTGCAAACTTTCACAAAATCCACCTATTCGGATCTTGATATGTATGAAATTAACATCAATGCGAATTCGACCGAAAACAAGCTCCAACAAGACTAACAACACCTACGAGGGCAATTCGGTGTGTCTTGAGTGTTTAAGCAGGGCAAACTTTCATAATGTCCACTTGTTGGATCGGTTTGAATGAAGTTAACACGAGCGAAATCAAGCGAAACAAGCTCCAATGAGACCGGCGACACGTAGGAGTGCAACCGGTGCATTTTGAGTGTTTCGCTCCGGTGCAAACTTTCACAAAATCCACCTATTCGGATCTTGATATGTATGAAATTAACATCAATGCGAATTCGACCGAAAACAAGCTCCAACAAGACTAACAACACTTACGAGGGCAATCCGGTGTGTCTTGAGTGTTTAAGCCAGGGCAAACTTTCATAATGTCCACTTGTTGGATCGGTTTGAATGAAGTTAACACGAGCGAAATCAAGCGAAACAAGCTCCAATGAGACCGGCGACACGTAGGAGTGCAACCGGTGCATTTTGAGTGTTTCGCTCGGTGCAAACTTTCACAAAATCCACCTATTGGATCTTGATATGTATGAAATTAACATCAATGCGAATTCGGCCGAAAACAAGCTCCAACAAGACTAACAACACTTACGAGGGCAATCCGGTGTGTCTTGAGTGTTTAAGCAGGGCAAACTTTCATAATGTCCACTTGTTGGATCGGTTTGAATGAAGTTAACACCAGGCGAAATCAAGCGAAACAAGCTCCAATGAGACCGGCGACACGTAGGAGTGCAACCGGTGCATTTTGGAGTGTTTCGCTCCGATGCAAGCTTTCACAAAATCCACCTATTCGCATCTTGATATGTATGAAATTAACATCAATGCGAATTCGGCCGAAAACAAGCTCCAACAAGACTAACAACACTTACGAGGGCAATCCGGTGTGTCTTGAGTGTTTAAGCCAGGGCAAACTTTCATAATGTCCACTTGTTGGATCGGTTTGAATGAAGTTAACACGAGCGAAATCAAGCGAAACAAGCTCCAATGAGGCCGGCGACACGTAGGAGTGCAACCGGTGCATTTTGAGTGTTTCGCTCGGTGCAAGCTTTCACAAAATCCACCTATTAGGATCTTGATATGTATGAAATTAACATCAATGCGAATTCGATGAAAACAAGCTCCAACAAGACTAACAACACTTACGAGGGCAATCCGGTGTGTCTTGAGTGTTTAACCAGGGCAAACTTTCATAATGTCCACTTGTTGGATCGGTTTGAATGAAGTTAACACGAGGCGAAATCAAGCGAAACAAGCTCCAATGAGACCGGCGACACGTAGGAGTGCAACCGGTGCATTTTGAGTGTTTCGCTCCGGTGCAAACTTTCACAAAATCCACCTATTCGGATCTTGATATGTATGAAATTAACATCAATGCGAATTCGACCGAAAACAAGCTCCAACAAGACTAACAACACTTACGAGGGCAATCCGGTGTGTCTTGAGTGTTTAAGCCAGGGCAAACTTTCATAATGTCCACTTGTTGGATCGGTTTGAATGAAGTTAACACGAGCGAAATCAAGCGAAACAAGCTCCAATGAGACCGGCGACACGTAGGAGTGCAACCGGTGCATTTTAGAGTGTTTCGCTCGGTGCAAACTTTCACAAAATCCACCTATTAGGATCTTGATATGTATGAAATTAACATCAATGCGAATTCGACGGAAACAAGCTCCAACAAGACTAACAACACTTACGAGGGCAATCCGGTGTGTCTTGAGTGTTTAAGCAGGGCAAACTTTCATAATGTCCACTTGTTGGATCGGTTTGAATGAAGTTAACACACAGGCGAAATCAAGCGAAACAAGCTCCAATGAGACCGGCGACACGTAGGAGTGCAACCCGGTGCATTTTCGGAGTGTTTCGCTCCGGTGCAAGCTTTCACAAAATCCACCTATTAGGATCTTGATATGTATGAAATTAACATCAATGCGAATTCGGCCGAAAACAAGCTCCAACAAGACTAACAACACTTACGAGGGCAATCCGGTGTGTCTTGAGTGTTTAAACCAGGGCAAACTTTCATAATGTCCACTTGTTGGATCGGTTTGAATGAAGTTAACACGAAGCGAAATCAAGCGAAACAAGCTCCAATGAGACCGGCGACACGTAGGAGTGCAACCGGTGCATTTTGAGTGTTTCGCTCGGTGCAAACTTTCACAAAATCCACCTATTAGGATCTTGATATGTATGAAATTAACATCAATGCGAATTAAATGAAAACAAGCTCCAACAAGACTAACAACACTTACGAGGGCAATCCGGTGTGTCTTGAGTGTTTAAGCCAGGGCAAACTTTCATAATGTCCACTTGTTGGATCGGTTTGAATGAAGTTAACACGAGGCGAAATCAAGCGAAACAAGCTCCAATGAGACCGGCGACACGTAGGAGTGCAACCGGTGCATTTTGGAGTGTTTCGCTCGGTGCAAGCTTTCACAAAATCCACCTATTAGGATCTTGATATGTATGAAATTAACATCAATGCGAATTCGGCGAAAACAAGCTCCAACAAGACTAACAACACTTACGAGGGCAATCCGGTGTGTCTTGAGTGTTTAAGCCAGGGCAAACTTTCATAATGTCCACTTGTTGGATCGGTTTGAATGAAGTTAACACGAGGCGAAATCAAGCGAAACAAGCTCCAATGAGACCGGCGACACGTAGGAGTGCAACCGGTGCATTTTGAGTGTTTCGCTCGGTGCAAGCTTTCACAAAATCCACCTATTAGGATCTTGATATGTATGAAATTAACATCAATGCGAATTCGGCGAAAACAAGCTCCAACAAGACTAACAACACTTACGAGGGCAATCCGGTGTGTCTTGAGTGTTTAAGCCCGGGCAAACTTTCATAATGTCCACTTGTTGGATCGGTTTGAATGAAGTTAACACGAGCGAAATCAAGCGAAACAAGCTCCAATGAGACCGGCGACACGTAGGAGTGCAACCGGTGCATTTTGAGTGTTTCGCTCCGGTGCAAACTTTCACAAAATCCACCTATTCGGATCTTGATATGTATGAAATTAACATCAATGCGAATTCGGCCGAAAACAAGCTCCAACAAGACTAACAACACTTACGAGGGCAATCCGGTGTGTCTTGAGTGTTTAAGCAGGGCAAACTTTCATAATGTCCACTTGTTGGATCGGTTTGAATGAAGTTAACACGAGCGAAATCAAGCGAAACAAGCTCCAATGAGACCGGCGACACGTAGGAGTGCAACCGGTGCATTTTTGAGTGTTTCGCTCGGTGCAAACTTTCACAAAATCCACCTATTAGGATCTTGATATGTATGAAATTAACATCAATGCGAATTCGGCGAAAACAAGCTCCAACAAGACTAACAACACTTACGAGGGCAATCCGGTGTGTCTTGAGTGTTTAAGCCAGGGCAAACTTTCATAATGTCCACTTGTTGGATCGGTTTGAATGAAGTTAACACGAGGCGAAATCAAGCGAAACAAGCTCCAATGAGACCGGCGACACGTAGGAGTGCAACCGGTGCATTTTGAGTGTTTTCGCTCGGTGCAAACTTTCACAAAATCCACCTATTAGGATCTTGATATGTATGAAATTAACATCAATGCGAATTCGGCGAAAACAAGCTCCAACAAGACTAACAACACTTACGAGGGCAATCCGGTGTGTCTTGAGTGTTTAAGCCAGGGCAAACTTTCATAATGTCCACTTGTTTGGATCGGTTTGAATGAAGTTAACACGAGGCGAAATCAAGCGAAACAAGCTCCAATGAGACCGGCGACACGTAGGAGTGCAACCGGTGCATTTTTGAGTGTTTCGCTCGGTGCAACTTTCACAAAATCCACCTATTAGGATCTTGATATGTATGAAATTAACATCAATGCGAATTAAATGAAAACAAGCTCCAACAAGACTAACAACACTTACGAGGGCAATCCGGTGTGTCTTGAGTGTTTAAGCAGAGGCAAACTTTCATAATGTCCACTTGTTGGATCGGTTTGAATGAAGTTAACACGAGGCGAAATCAAGCGAAACAAGCTCCAATGAGACCGGCGACACGTAGGAGTGCAACCCGGTGCATTTTCGGAGTGTTTCGCTCCGGTGCAAGCTTTCACAAAATCCACCTATTAGGATCTTGATATGTATGAAATTAACATCAATGCGAATTCGGCCGAAAACAAGCTCCAACAAGACTAACAACACTTACGAGGGCAATCCGGTGTGTCTTCGGAGTGTTTCGCTTACGCTTCGGGGCAAACTTTCATAATGTCCACTTGTTGGATCGGTTTGAATGAAGTTAACACAGAGCGAAATCAAGCGAAACAAGCTCCAATGAGACCGGCGACACGTAGGAGTGCAACCTGGTGCATTTTCGGAGTGTTTCGCTCGGTGCAAGCTTTCACAAAATCCACCTATTAGGATCTTGATATGTATGAAATTAACATCAATGCGAATTCGGCGAAAACAAGCTCCAACAAGACTAACAACACTTACGAGGGCAATCCGGTGTGTCTTGAGTGTTTAAGCCAGGGCAAACTTTCATAATGTCCACTTGTTGGATCGGTTTGAATGAAGTTAACACGAGCGAAATCGGCGAAACAAGCTCCAATGAGACCGGCGACACGTAGGAGTGCAACCGGTGCATTTTAGAGTGTTTCGCTCGGTGCAAACTTTCACAAAATCCACCTATTAGGATCTTGATATGTATGAAATTAACATCAATGCGAATTCGATGAAAACAAGCTCCAACAAGACTAACAACACTTACGAGGGCAATCCGGTGTGTCTTGAGTGTTTAAGCCAGGGCAAACTTTCATAATGTCCACTTGTTGGATCGGTTTGAATGAAGTTAACACGAGAGCGAAATCAAGCGAAACAAGCTCCAATGAGACCGGCGACACGTAGGAGTGCAACCGGTGCATTTTTGAGTGTTTCGCTCGGTGCAAACTTTCACAAAATCCACCTATTAGGATCTTGATATGTATGAAATTAACATCAATGCGAATTCGGCGAAAACAAGCTCCAACAAGACTAACAACACTTACGAGGGCAATCCGGTGTGTCTTGAGTGTTTAAGCAGGGCAAACTTTCATAATGTCCACTTGTTGGATCGGTTTGAATGAAGTTAACACGAGGCGAAATCAAGCGAAACAAGCTCCAATGAGACCGGCGACACGTAGGAGTGCAACCGGTGCATTTTAGAGTGTTTCGCTCGGTGCAAGCTTTCACAAAATCCACCTATTAGGATCTTGATATGTATGAAATTAACATCAATGCGAATTCGGCGAAAACAAGCTCCAACAAGACTAACAACACTTACGAGGGCAATCCGGTGTGTCTTGAGTGTTTAACCAGGGCAAACTTTCATAATGTCCACTTGTTGGATCGGTTTGAATGAAGTTAACACGAGCGAAATCAAGCGAAACAAGCTCCAATGAGACCGGCGACACGTAGGAGTGCAACCGGTGCATTTTGAGTGTTTCGCTCGGTGCAAACTTTCACAAAATCCACCTATTAGGATCTTGATATGTATGAAATTAACATCAATGCGAATTCGATGAAAACAAGCTCCAACAAGACTAACAACACTTACGAGGGCAATCCGGTGTGTCTTGAGTGTTTAAACCAGGGCAAACTTTCATAATGTCCACTTGTTGGATCGGTTTGAATGAAGTTAACACGAGGCGAAATCAAGCGAAACAAGCTCCAATGAGACCGGCGACACGTAGGAGTGCAACCGGTGCATTTTGAGTGTTTCGCTCGGTGCAAGCTTTCACAAAATCCACCTATTAGGATCTTGATATGTATGAAATTAACATCAATGCGAATTCGGCGAAAACAAGCTCCAACAAGACTAACAACACTTACGAGGGCAATCCGGTGTGTCTTGAGTGTTTAAGCCGAGGGCAAACTTTCATAATGTCCACTTGTTCGGATCCCGGTTTGAATGAAGTTAACACCAGAGCGAAATCAAGCGAAAAAAGCTCCAATGAGACCGGCGACACGTAGGAGTGCAAGCCGGTGCATTTTCGGGGTGTTTCGCTCCGGTGCAAACTTTCACAAAATCCACCTATTCGGATCTTGATATGTATGAAATTAACATCAATGCGAATTCGGCCGAAAACATGCTCCAACAAGACTAACAACACCTACGGGGGGGCAATTCGGTGTGTCTTGAGTGTTTAAGCCAGGCAAACTTTCATAATGTCCACTTGTTGGATCGGTTTGAATGAAGTTAACACGAGGCGAAATCAAGCGAAACAAGCTCCAATGAGACCGGCGACACGTAGGAGTGCAACCGGTGCATTTTGAGTGTTTCGCTCGGTGCAAGCTTTCACAAAATCCACCTATTAGGATCTTGATATGTATGAAATTAACATCAATGCGAATTCGGCGAAAACAAGCTCCAACAAGACTAACAACACTTACGAGGGCAATCCGGTGTGTCTTGAGTGTTTAAGCCAGGGCAAACTTTCATAATGTCCACTTGTTGGATCGGTTTGAATGAAGTTAACACGAGCGAAATCAAGCGAAACAAGCTCCAATGAGACCGGCGACACGTAGGAGTGCAACCGGTGCATTTTTGAGTGTTTCGCTCGGAGCAAACTTTCACAAAATCCAACTATTTGGATCATGATATGTGTGAAATTAACATCAATGCGAATTCGGCCGAAAACAAGCTCCAACAAGACTAACAACACTTACGAGGGCAATCCGGTGTGTCTTGAGTGTTTAAGCAGGGCAAACTTTCATAATGTCCACTTGTTGGATCGGTTTGAATGAAGTTAACACACGAGGCGAAATCAAGCGAAACAAGCTCCAATGAGACCGGCGACACGTAGGAGTGCAACCGGTGCATTTTGAGTGTTTCGCTCGGTGCAAGCTTTCACAAAATCCACCTATTAGGATCTTGATATGTATGAAATTAACATCAATGCGAATTCGATGAAAACAAGCTCCAACAAGACTAACAACACTTACGAGGGCAATCCGGTGTGTCTTGAGTGTTTAAGCAGGGCAAACTTTCATAATGTCCACTTGTTGGATCGGTTTGAATGAAGTTAACACGAGCGAAATCAAGCGAAACAAGCTCCAATGAGACGGCGACACGTAGGAGTGCAACCGGTGCATTTTTGAGTGTTTCGCTCGGTGCAAACTTTCACAAAATCCACCTATTGGATCTTGATATGTATGAAATTAACATCAATGCGAATTCGGCGAAAACAAGCTCCAACAAGACTAACAACACTTACGAGGGCAATCCGGTGTGTCTTGAGTGTTTTAGCCCAGGGCAAACTTTCATAATGTCCACTTGTTTGGATCGGTTTGAATGAAGTTAACACGAGGCGAAATCAAGCGAAACAAGCTCCAATGAGACCGGCGACACGTAGGAGTGCAACCGGTGCATTTTGAGTGTTTCGCTCGGTGCAAGCTTTCACAAAATCCACCTATTAGGATCTTGATATGTATGAAATTAACATCAATGCGAATTCGGACCGAAAACAAGCTCCAACAAGACTAACAACACTTACGAGGGCAATCCGGTGTGTCTTGAGTGTTTAAGCCAGGGCAAACTTTCATAATGTCCACTTGTTGGATCGGTTTGAATGAAGTTAACACGAGGCGAAATCAAGCGAAACAAGCTCCAATGAGACCGGCGACACGTAGGAGTGCAACCGGTGCATTTTGAGTGTTTCGCTCGGTGCAAACTTTCACAAAATCCACCTATTAGGATCTTGATATGTATGAAATTAACATCAATGCGAATTAAATGAAAACAAGCTCCAACAAGACTAACAACACTTACGAGGGCAATCCGGTGTGTCTTGAGTGTTTAACCAGGGCAAACTTTCATAATGTCCACTTGTTGGATCGGTTTGAATGAAGTTAACACAGAGCGAAATCAAGCGAAACAAGCTCCAATGAGACCGGCGACACGTAGGAGTGCAACCGGTGCATTTTAGAGTGTTTCGCTCGGTGCAAACTTTCACAAAATCCACCTATTAGGATCTTGATATGTATGAAATTAACATCAATGCGAATTCGCCGAAAACAAGCTCCAACAAGACTAACAACACTTACGAGGGCAATCCGGTGTGTCTTGAGTGTTTAACCAGGGCAAACTTTCATAATGTCCACTTGTTGGATCGGTTTGAATGAAGTTAACACGAGGCGAAATCAAGCGAAACAAGCTCCAATGAGACCGGCGACACGTAGGAGTGCAACCGGTGCATTTTGAGTGTTTCGCTCGGTGCAAGCTTTCACAAAATCCACCTATTGGATCTTGATATGTATGAAATTAACATCAATGCGAATTCGACCGAAAACAAGCTCCAACAAGACTAACAACACTTACGAGGGCAATCCGGTGTGTCTTGAGTGTTTAAGCCAGGGCAAACTTTCATAATGTCCACTTGTTGGATCGGTTTGAATGAAGTTAACACGAGGCGAAATCGGCGAAACAAGCTCCAATGAGACCGGCGACACGTAGGAGTGCAACCGGTGCATTTTGAGTGTTTCGCTCGGTGCAAACTTTCACAAAATCCACCTATTAGGATCTTGATATGTATGAAATTAACATCAATGCGAATTCGGCGAAAACAAGCTCCAACAAGACTAACAACACTTACGAGGGCAATCCGGTGTGTCTTGAGTGTTTAAGCAGGGCAAACTTTCATAATGTCCACTTGTTGGATCGGTTTGAATGAAGTTAACACGAGCGAAATCAAGCGAAACAAGCTCCAATGAGACCGGCGACACGTAGGAGTGCAACCGGTGCATTTTGAGTGTTTCGCTCGGTGCAAACTTTCACAAAATCCACCTATTCGGATCTTGATATGTATGAAATTAACATCAATGCGAATTCGACCGAAAACAAGCTCCAACAAGACTAACAACACTTACGTGGGCAATCCGGTGTGTCTTCGGAGTGTTTCGCTTCGGGGCAAACTTTCATAATGTCCACTTGTTCGGATCCCGGTTTGAATGAAGTTAACACCAGAGCGAAATCAAGCGAAAAAAGCTCCAATGAGACCGGCGACACGTAGGAGTGCAAGCCGGTGCATTTTCGGGGTGTTTCGCTCCGGTGCAAACTTTCACAAAATCCACCTATTCGGATCTTGATATGTATGAAATTAACATCAATGCGAATTCGACCGAAAACAAGCTCCAACAAGACTAACAACACCTACGAGGGCAATTCGGTGTGTCTTGAGTGTTTAAGCCAGGGCAAACTTTCATAATGTCCACTTGTTGGATCGGTTTGAATGAAGTTAACACCAGGCGAAATCAAGCGAAACAAGCTCCAATGAGACCGGCGACACGTAGGAGTGAGTGCAACCGGTGCATTTTGAGTGTTTCGCTCGGTGCAAGCTTTCACAAAATCCACCTATTAGGATCTTGATATGTATGAAATTAACATCAATGCGAATTCGACCAAAACAAGCTCCAACAAGACTAACAACACTTAAAGGGCAATCCGGTGTGTCTTGAGTGTTTAAGCAGGGCAAACTTTCATAATGTCCACTTGTTGGGATCGGTTTGAATGAAGTTAACACAGAAGCGAAATCAAGCGAAACAAGCTCCAATGAGACCGGCGACACGTAGGAGTGCAACCGGTGCATTTTGGAGTGTTTCGCTCGGTGCAAGCTTTCACAAAATCCACCTATTAGGATCTTGATATGTATGAAATTAACATCAATGCGAATTAAATGAAAACAAGCTCCAACAAGACTAACAACACTTACGAGGGCAATCCGGTGTGTCTTGAGTGTTTAAGCAGGGCAAACTTTCATAATGTCCACTTGTTGGATCGGTTTGAATGAAGTTAACACGAGAGCGAAATCAAGCGAAACAAGCTCCAATGAGACCGGCGACACGTAGGAGTGCAACCGGTGCATTTTGAGTGTTTCGCTCGGTGCAAACTTTCACAAAATCCACCTATTAGGATCTTGATATGTATGAAATTAACATCAATGCGAATTCGGCGAAAACAAGCTCCAACAAGACTAACAACACTTACGAGGGCAATCCGGTGTGTCTTGAGTGTTTAAACCAGGGCAAACTTTCATAATGTCCACTTGTTGGATCGGTTTGAATGAAGTTAACACAGAGCGAAATCGAAGCGAAACAAGCTCCAATGAGACCGGCGACACGTAGGAGTGCAACCGGTGCATTTTGAGTGTTTCGCTCGGTGCAAACTTTCACAAAATCCACCTATTAGGATCTTGATATGTATGAAATTAACATCAATGCGAATTCGGCGAAAACAAGCTCCAACAAGACTAACAACACTTACGAGGGCAATCCGGTGTGTCTTGAGTGTTTAAGCCAGGGCAAACTTTCATAATGTCCACTTGTTGGATCGGTTTGAATGAAGTTAACACAGAGCGAAATCGGCGAAACAAGCTCCAATGAGACCGGCGACACGTAGGAGTGCAACCGGTGCATTTTGAGTGTTTCGCTCGGTGCAAACTTTCACAAAATCCACCTATTGGATCTTGATATGTATGAAATTAACATCAATGCGAATTAAATGAAAACAAGCTCCAACAAGACTAACAACACTTACGAGGGCAATCCGGTGTGTCTTGAGTGTTTAGCCAGGGCAAACTTTCATAATGTCCACTTGTTGGATCGGTTTGAATGAAGTTAACACAGGCGAAATCAAGCGAAACAAGCTCCAATGAGACCGGCGACACGTAGGAGTGCAACCGGTGCATTTTGAGTGTTTCGCTCGGTGCAAACTTTCACAAAATCCACCTATTAGGATCTTGATATGTATGAAATTAACATCAATGCGAATTAATGAAAACAAGCTCCAACAAGACTAACAACACTTACGAGGGCAATCCGGTGTGTCTTGAGTGTTTAAGCCGAGGGCAAACTTTCATAATGTCCACTTGTTCGGATCCCGGTTTGAATGAAGTTAACACCAGAGCGAAATCAAGCGAAAAAAGCTCCAATGAGACCGGCGACACGTAGGAGTGCAAGCCGGTGCATTTTCGGGGTGTTTCGCTCCGGTGCAAACTTTCACAAAATCCACCTATTCGGATCTTGATATGTATGAAATTAACATCAATGCGAATTCGGCCGAAAACAAGCTCCAACAAGACTAACAACACTTACGAGGGCAATCCGGTGTGTCTTCGGAGTGTTTCGCTTCAGGGCAAACTTTCATAATGTCCACTTGTTGGATCGGTTTGAATGAAGTTAACACGAGGCGAAATCAAGCGAAACAAGCTCCAATGAGACCGGCGACACGTAGGAGTGCAACCGGTGCATTTTGAGTGTTTCGCTCGGTGCAAGCTTTCACAAAATCCACCTATTAGGATCTTGATATGTATGAAATTAACATCAATGCGAATTAACCGAAAACAAGCTCCAACAAGACTAACAACACTTACGAGGGCAATCCGGTGTGTCTTGAGTGTTTAAACCAGGGCAAACTTTCATAATGTCCACTTGTTGGATCGGTTTGAATGAAGTTAACACGAGGCGAAATCAAGCGAAACAAGCTCCAATGAGACCGGCGACACGTAGGAGTGCAACCGGTGCATTTTGAGTGTTTCGCTCGGTGCAAACTTTCACAAAATCCACCTATTAGGATCTTGATATGTATGAAATTAACATCAATGCGAATTCGGCGAAAACAAGCTCCAACAAGACTAACAACACTTACGAGGGCAATCCGGTGTGTCTTGAGTGTTTAAGCCAGGGCAAACTTTCATAATGTCCACTTGTTGGATCGGTTTGAATGAAGTTAACACGAGGCGAAATCAAGCGAAACAAGCTCCAATGAGACCGGCGACACGTAGGAGTGCAACCGGTGCATTTTGAGTGTTTCGCTCGGTGCAAACTTTCACAAAATCCACCTATTGGATCTTGATATGTATGAAATTAACATCAATGCGAATTCGGCCGAAAACAAGCTCCAACAAGACTAACAACACTTACGAGGGCAATCCGGTGTGTCTTGAGTGTTTAAGCCCGGGGCAAACTTTCATAATGTCCACTTGTTGGATCGGTTTGAATGAAGTTAACACAGAAGCGAAATCAAGCGAAACAAGCTCCAATGAGACCGGCGACACGTAGGAGTGCAACCGGTGCATTTTGAGTGTTTCGCTCCGGTGCAAACTTTCACAAAATCCACCTATTCGGATCTTGATATGTATGAAATTAACATCAATGCGAATTCGACCGAAAACAAGCTCCAACAAGACTAACAACACTTACGAGGGCAATCCGGTGTGTCTTGAGTGTTTAAGCAGGGCAAACTTTCATAATGTCCACTTGTTGGATCGGTTTGAATGAAGTTAACACAGGCGAAATCAAGCGAAACAAGCTCCAATGAGACCGGCGACACGTAGGAGTGCAAGCCGGTGCATTTTCGGGGTGTTTCGCTCCGGTGCAAACTTTCACAAAATCCACCTATTAGGATCTTGATATGTATGAAATTAACATCAATGCGAATTCGACCGAAAACAAGCTCCAACAAGACTGACAACACTTACGAGGGCAATCCGGTGTGTCTTGAGTGTTTAAGCCAGGGCAAACTTTCATAATGTCCACTTGTTGGATCGGTTTGAATGAAGTTAACACGAGCGAAATCAAGCGAAAAAAGCTCCAATGAGACCGGCGACACGTAGGAGTGCAAGCCGGTGCATTTTCGGGGTGTTTCGCTCCGGTGCAAACTTTCACAAAATCCACCTATTAGGATCTTGATATGTATGAAATTAACATCAATGCGAATCGGATGAAAACAAGCTCCAACAAGACTAACAACACTTACGAGGGCAATCCGGTGTGTCTTGAGTGTTTAGCCAGAGGCAAACTTTCATAATGTCCACTTGTTGGATCGGTTTGAATGAAGTTAACACGAGGCGAAATCAAGCGAAACAAGCTCCAATGAGACCGGCGACACGTAGGAGTGCAACCGGTGCATTTTGGAGTGTTTCGCTCGGTGCAAACTTTCACAAAATCCACCTATTAGGATCTTGATATGTATGAAATTAACATCAATGCGAATTCGGCGAAAACAAGCTCCAACAAGACTAACAACACTTACGAGGGCAATCCGGTGTGTCTTGAGTGTTTAAGCCGGGCAAACTTTCATAATGTCCACTTGTTGGATCGGTTTGAATGAAGTTAACACGAAGCGAAATCAAGCGAAACAAGCTCCAATGAGACCGGCGACACGTAGGAGTGCAACCGGTGCATTTTAGAGTGTTTCGCTCGGTGCAAACTTTCACAAAATCCACCTATTAGGATCTTGATATGTATGAAATTAACATCAATGCGAATTCGAATGAAAACAAGCTCCAACAAGACTAACAACACTTACGAGGGCAATCCGGTGTGTCTTGAGTGTTTAAGCCAGGGCAAACTTTCATAATGTCCACTTGTTGGATCGGTTTGAATGAAGTTAACACGAGGCGAAATCAAGCGAAACAAGCTCCAATGAGACCGGCGACACGTAGGAGTGCAACCGGTGCATTTTAGAGTGTTTTCGCTCGGTGCAAACTTTCACAAAATCCACCTATTAGGATCTTGATATGTATGAAATTAACATCAATGCGAATTCGGCGAAAACAAGCTCCAACAAGACTAACAACACTTACGAGGGCAATCCGGTGTGTCTTGAGTGTTTAAGCCAGGCAAACTTTCATAATGTCCACTTGTTGGATCGGTTTGAATGAAGTTAACACGAAGCGAAATCAAGCGAAACAAGCTCCAATGAGACCGGCGACACGTAGGAGTGCAACCGGTGCATTTTAGAGTGTTTCGCTCGGTGCAAACTTTCACAAAATCCACCTATTAGGATCTTGATATGTATGAAATTAACATCAATGCGAATTCGACCGAAAACAAGCTCCAACAAGACTAACAACACTTACGAGGGCAATCCGGTGTGTCTTGAGTGTTTAAGCCAGGGCAAACTTTCATAATGTCCACTTGTTGGATCGGTTTGAATGAAGTTAACACGAGGCGAAATCGGCGAAACAAGCTCCAATGAGACCGGCGACACGTAGGAGTGCAACCGGTGCATTTTGAGTGTTTCGCTCGGTGCAAGCTTTCACAAAATCCACCTATTAGGATCTTGATATGTATGAAATTAACATCAATGCGAATTCGGCGAAAACAAGCTCCAACAAGACTAACAACACTTACGAGGGCAATCCGGTGTGTCTTGAGTGTTTAAACCAGGGCAAACTTTCATAATGTCCACTTGTTGGATCGGTTTGAATGAAGTTAACACGAGCGAAATCGGCGAAACAAGCTCCAATGAGACCGGCGACACGTAGGAGTGCAACCCGGTGCATTTTCGGAGTGTTTCGCTCCGGTGCAAGCTTTCACAAAATCCACCTATTCGGATCTTGATATGTATGAAATTAACATCAATGCGAATTCGGCCGAAAACAAGCTCCAACAAGACTAACAACACTTACGAGGGCAATCCGGTGTGTCTTGAGTGTTTAAGCCAGGGCAAACTTTCATAATGTCCACTTGTTGGATCGGTTTGAATGAAGTTAACACGAGCGAAATCAAGCGAAACAAGCTCCAATGAGACCGGCGACACGTAGGAGTGCAACCGGTGCATTTTGAGTGTTTCGCTCGGTGCAAACTTTCACAAAATCCACCTATTAGGATCTTGATATGTATGAAATTAACATCAATGCGAATTCGGCCGAAAACAAGCTCCAACAAGACTAACAACACTTACGAGGGCAATCCGGTGTGTCTTGAGTGTTTAAGCCGAGGCAAACTTTCATAATGTCCACTTGTTGGATCGGTTTGAATGAAGTTAACACAGGCGAAATCAAGCGAAACAAGCTCCAATGAGACCGGCGACACGTAGGAGTGCAACCGGTGCATTTTGGAGTGTTTCGCTCGGTGCAAACTTTCACAAAATCCACCTATTAGGATCTTGATATGTATGAAATTAACATCAATGCGAATTCGAATGAAAACAAGCTCCAACAAGACTAACAACACTTACGAGGGCAATCCGGTGTGTCTTGAGTGTTTAAGCCAGGGCAAACTTTCATAATGTCCACTTGTTGGATCGGTTTGAATGAAGTTAACACAGGCGAAATCAAGCGAAACAAGCTCCAATGAGACCGGCGACACGTAGGAGTGCAACCGGTGCATTTTTGAGTGTTTCGCTCGGTGCAAGCTTTCACAAAATCCACCTATTAGGATCTTGATATGTATGAAATTAACATCAATGCGAATTCGACCGAAAACAAGCTCCAACAAGACTAACAACACTTACGAGGGCAATCCGGTGTGTCTTGAGTGTTTAAGCCGAGGGCAAACTTTCATAATGTCCACTTGTTGGATCGGTTTGAATGAAGTTAACACGAAGCGAAATCAAGCGAAACAAGCTCCAATGAGACCGGCGACACGTAGGAGTGCAACCGGTGCATTTTGAGTGTTTCGCTCGGTGCAAAGCTTTCACAAAATCCACCTATTAGGATCTTGATATGTATGAAATTAACATCAATGCGAATTCGGCCGAAAACAAGCTCCAACAAGACTAACAACACTTACGAGGGCAATCCGGTGTGTCTTGAGTGTTTAAGCAGGGCAAACTTTCATAATGTCCACTTGTTTGGATCGGTTTGAATGAAGTTAACACCAGAGCGAAATCAAGCGAAACAAGCTCCAATGAGACGGCGACACGTAGGAGTGCAACCGGTGCATTTTGAGTGTTTCGCTCGGTGCAAGCTTTCACAAAATCCACCTATTAGGATCTTGATATGTATGAAATTAACATCAATGCGAATTCGGCGAAAACAAGCTCCAACAAGACTAACAACACTTACGAGGGCAATCCGGTGTGTCTTGAGTGTTTAAGCCAGGGCAAACTTTCATAATGTCCACTTGTTGGATCGGTTTGAATGAAGTTAACACAGGCGAAATCAAGCGAAACAAGCTCCAATGAGACCGGCGACACGTAGGAGTGCAACCGGTGCATTTTGAGTGTTTCGCTCGGTGCAAGCTTTCACAAAATCCACCTATTAGGATCTTGATATGTATGAAATTAACATCAATGCGAATTTAAATGAAAACAAGCTCCAACAAGACTAACAACACTTACGAGGGCAATCCGGTGTGTCTTGAGTGTTTAAGCCAGGGCAAACTTTCATAATGTCCACTTGTTGGATCGGTTTGAATGAAGTTAACACGAGCGAAATCAAGCGAAACAAGCTCCAATGAGACCGGCGACACGTAGGAGTGCAACCGGTGCATTTTGAGTGTTTCGCTCGGTGCAAACTTTCACAAAATCCACCTATTAGGATCTTGATATGTATGAAATTAACATCAATGCGAATTCGGCGAAAACAAGCTCCAACAAGACTAACAACACTTACGAGGGCAATCCGGTGTGTCTTGAGTGTTTAAGCAGGGCAAACTTTCATAATGTCCACTTGTTGGATCGGTTTGAATGAAGTTAACACGAGCGAAATCAAGCGAAACAAGCTCCAATGAGACCGGCGACACGTAGGAGTGCAACCGGTGCATTTTGAGTGTTTCGCTCGGTGCAAGCTTTCACAAAATCCACCTATTAGGATCTTGATATGTATGAAATTAACATCAATGCGAATTCGATGAAAACAAGCTCCAACAAGACTAACAACACTTACGAGGGCAATCCGGTGTGTCTTGAGTGTTTAAGCCAGGGCAAACTTTCATAATGTCCACTTGTTGGATCGGTTTGAATGAAGTTAACACGAGGCGAAATCAAGCGAAACAAGCTCCAATGAGACCGGCGACACGTAGGAGTGCAACCCGGTGCATTTTCGGAGTGTTTCGCTCCGGTGCAAGCTTTCACAAAATCCACCTATTAGGATCTTGATATGTATGAAATTAACATCAATGCGAATTCGGCCGAAAACAAGCTCCAACAAGACTAACAACACTTACGAGGGCAATCCGGTGTGTCTTGAGTGTTTAAACCAGGGCAAACTTTCATAATGTCCACTTGTTGGATCGGTTTGAATGAAGTTAACACGAGGCGAAATCAAGCGAAACAAGCTCCAATGAGACCGGCGACACGTAGGAGTGCAACCGGTGCATGCATTTTGAGTGTTTCGCTCGGTGCAAACTTTCACAAAATCCACCTATTAGGATCTTGATATGTATGAAATTAACATCAATGCGAATTCGATGAAAACAAGCTCCAACAAGACTAACAACACTTACGAGGGCAATCCGGTGTGTCTTGAGTGTTTAAGCCAGGGCAAACTTTCATAATGTCCACTTGTTGGATCGGTTTGAATGAAGTTAACACCAGAAGCGAAATCAAGCGAAACAAGCTCCAATGAGACCGGCGACACGTAGGAGTGCAACCGGTGCATTTTTGAGTGTTTCGCTCGGTGCAAACTTTCACAAAATCCACCTATTAGGATCTTGATATGTATGAAATTAACATCAATGCGAATTCGGCGAAAACAAGCTCCAACAAGACTAACAACACTTACGAGGGCAATCCGGTGTGTCTTGAGTGTTTAAGCAGGGCAAACTTTCATAATGTCCACTTGTTGGATCGGTTTGAATGAAGTTAACACGAAGCGAAATCAAGCGAAACAAGCTCCAATGAGACCGGCGACACGTAGGAGTGCAACCCGGTGCATTTTCGGAGTGTTTCGCTCCGGTGCAAGCTTTCACAAAATCCACCTATTCGGATCTTGATATGTATGAAATTAACATCAATGCGAATTCGGCCGAAAACAAGCTCCAACAAGACTAACAACACTTACGAGGGCAATCCGGTGTGTCTTGAGTGTTTAAGCCAGGGCAAACTTTCATAATGTCCACTTGTTGGATCGGTTTGAATGAAGTTAACACGAAGCGAAATCAAGCGAAACAAGCTCCAATGAGACCGGCGACACGTAGGAGTGCAACCGGTGCATTTTGGAGTGTTTCGCTCGGTGCAAACTTTCACAAAATCCACCTATTAGGATCTTGATATGTATGAAATTAACATCAATGCGAATTCGATGAAAACAAGCTCCAACAAGACTAACAACACTTACGAGGGCAATCCGGTGTGTCTTGAGTGTTTAAGCCGGGGCAAACTTTCATAATGTCCACTTGTTGGATCGGTTTGAATGAAGTTAACACGAGGCGAAATCAAGCGAAACAAGCTCCAATGAGACCGGCGACACGTAGGAGTGCAACCGGTGCATTTTGAGTGTTTCGCTCGGTGCAAACTTTCACAAAATCCACCTATTCGGATCTTGATATGTATGAAATTAACATCAATGCGAATTCGGCCGAAAACAAGCTCCAACAAGACTAACAACACTTACGAGGGCAATCCGGTGTGTCTTGAGTGTTTAAGCCAGGGCAAACTTTCATAATGTCCACTTGTTGGATCGGTTTGAATGAAGTTAACACGAGGCGAAATCGGCGAAACAAGCTCCAATGAGACCGGCGACACGTAGGAGTGCAACCGGTGCATTTTAGAGTGTTTCGCTCGGTGCAAGCTTTCACAAAATCCACCTATTAGGATCTTGATATGTATGAAATTAACATCAATGCGAATTCGGCGAAAACAAGCTCCAACAAGACTAACAACACTTACGAGGGCAATCCGGTGTGTCTTGAGTGTTTAAGCCAGGGCAAACTTTCATAATGTCCACTTGTTGGATCGGTTTGAATGAAGTTAACACAGGCGAAATCAAGCGAAACAAGCTCCAATGAGACCGGCGACACGTAGGAGTGCAACCGGTGCATTTTGAGTGTTTCGCTCGGTGCAAGCTTTCACAAAATCCACCTATTGGATCTTGATATGTATGAAATTAACATCAATGCGAATTCGATGAAAACAAGCTCCAACAAGACTAACAACACTTACGAGGGCAATCCGGTGTGTCTTGAGTGTTTAACCAGGGCAAACTTTCATAATGTCCACTTGTTGGATCGGTTTGAATGAAGTTAACACACGAAGCGAAATCAAGCGAAACAAGCTCCAATGAGACCGGCGACACGTAGGAGTGCAACCGGTGCATTTTGAGTGTTTCGCTCGGTGCAAACTTTCACAAAATCCACCTATTAGGATCTTGATATGTATGAAATTAACATCAATGCGAATTCGATGAAAACAAGCTCCAACAAGACTAACAACACTTACGAGGGCAATCCGGTGTGTCTTGAGTGTTTAAGCCAGGGCAAACTTTCATAATGTCCACTTGTTGGATCGGTTTGAATGAAGTTAACACGAGAGCGAAATCAAGCGAAACAAGCTCCAATGAGACCGGCGACACGTAGGAGTGCAACCGGTGCATTTTTGAGTGTTTCGCTCGGTGCAAACTTTCACAAAATCCACCTATTAGGATCTTGATATGTATGAAATTAACATCAAT
>JAYEVE010001995.1:0-13814 GCA_036346375.1 Guadua angustifolia
AAATTTTCTATTTTTATTATTTGTGACGGTTTCAAATTAAAACTGTCGTGATGTAGTGAA
This sequence comes from Guadua angustifolia, assembly GCA_036346375.1. Classification (NCBI taxonomy): domain Eukaryota; kingdom Viridiplantae; phylum Streptophyta; class Magnoliopsida; order Poales; family Poaceae; genus Guadua; species Guadua angustifolia. Next base: position 61 of record JAYEVE010001995.1, read on the forward strand.
CATCACAGCAGTTTTAGCTAGAACCACCTGTGGTGTTCACCTCATTACGAGCGGTTTTATATTACAACCGTCGTGATGTAAGAAATATCACGACGGTTTCTAAATATAACCGTCTGTAATGACTATGTAGATATTACGAGCGGTTGTGTTATATAACCGTCAGGATTTCACTGAGCGGTTTTACTTAGAAACCGCTCGTAATGAGTATGTAGCTATCACAGACGGTACCGTAATATAAAACCGTCTGTGATATCTACATCGACGGTTTGAGTACATAACCGTCAGGATGTTCCATATCACGCACGGTTTTGAAAACCGTTTGTGATCGTCGTCGATATAAGCCTCATTTGTAGTAGTGGTTTCATCGAGATTTGAAACTTGTAGGTTAAAATAAAGTGAATTAAGTTTATATTTTTGACCTAAAATGTAAACAAGATGATTCATCTAAGCATTCTTAATGTACTTACAGTTCTACCTCCACGGATCGATGGAGTTAGAAATACCCACTCCATGGAGCCGATGTTCCACCGAACACACCCTTAATTTTACCATGTCACTACTTAAAAATCCGGCCAACATGAGCTTATCGGTTAATCGGTGGTCGCCACCATGTCCATGTCACATTCCGATTAACCAAGATAACAAACATCATCACATATTAATTTATACCCAACATGATTGTCAAGAAGTTTGCCAAAATCGATGGTCGGATCCTGTTTGGTTTGTGCGAGTGCGTCTTGCACGGAATTCCAAAAAAGGTCGTTTAGGGCCTCAAACGGCCTCCAAGTTTTGAATCTGTTTCGCCGTTTTTTAATTATTGCAAATGGAATATTAGTTCCAATTATTTCAAATATAATATTATTTAATTTTAATTCTTTCAAATTAGAAGGCAAGAGAGGTAATTATCAATATTTAAAATTTTCTATTTTTATTATTTGTGACGGTTTCAAATTAAAACCGTCGTGATGTAGTGAACATCACGAGCGAGTTTTAGCTAGAAACACTTTGTGGTGTTCACCTCATTACGAGCGGTTTTATATTACAACCGCTCTGTGATGTAAGAAATATCACGACGGTTTCTAAATATAAATCTGTAATGACTATGTAGATATTACAGAGCGGTTGTGTTATATAACCGTCAGGATTTCACTGACGGTTTTACTTAGAAACCGCTCGTAATGAGTATTGTAGCTATCACGCAGGCGGTACCGTAATATAAAACCGTCGTGATATCTACACGACGGTTTGAGTACATAACCGTCAGTGATGTTCCATATCACGACGGTTTTGAAAAACCGCTTGTGATCGTCGCCCGATATAAGCCTCATTTGTAGTAGTGGTTTCATCTCGAGATTTGAAACTTGTAGGTTAAAATAAAGTGAATTAAGTTTATATTTTTGACCTAAAATGTAAACAAGATGATTCATCTAAGCATTCTTAATGTACTTACAGTTCTACCTCCACGGATCGATGGAGTTAGAAATACCCACTCCATGGGCCGATGTTCCACCGAACACACCCTTAATTTTACCATGTCGACTACTTAAAAATCCAGCCAACATGAGCTTATCGGTTAATCGGGTGGCTGCCAGCCATGTCCATGTCACATTCCAGTTAACCAAGATAACAGCATCATCACATATTAATTTATACCCAACATGATTGTCAAGAAGTTTGCCAAAATCGATGGTCGGATCCTCGTTTGGTTTGTGCGAGTGCGTCTTGTGACGAATTCCAAAAAAGGTCGTTTAGGGCCTCAAAACGCCTCCAAGTTTTGAATCTGTTTGGCCGTTTTTTAATTATTGCAAATGGAATATTAGTTCCAATTATTTCAAATATAATATTATTTAATTTTAATTCTTTCAAATTAGAAGGCAAGAGAGGTAATTATCAATATTTAAAATTTTCTATTTTTATTATTTGTGACGGTTTCAAATTAAAACCGTCGTGATGTGGTGAACATCACGATGCAGTTTTAGCTAGAACCACTGTGGTGTTCACCTCATTCTGAGCGGTTTTATATTACAACCGTCGTGATGTAAGAAATATCACGACGGTTTCTAAATATAACCGTCTGTAATGACTATCAGAGATATTACGAGCGGTTGTGTTATATAACCGTCAGTGATTTCACTGACGGTTTTACTTAGAAACCGCTCGTAATGAGTATCTTGTAGCTATCATGCATTTACCGTAATATAAAACCGTCTGTGATATCTACACTGACGGTTTGAGTACATAACCGTCTGTGATGTTCCATATCACAGACGGTTTTGAAAAACCGTTTGTGATCGTGCGTCTGATATAAGCCTCGCTGTAGTAGTGGTTTCATCTGAGATTTGAAACTTGTAGGTTAAAATAAAGTGAATTAAGTTTATATTTTTGACCTAAAATGTAAACAAGATGATTCATCTAAGCATTCTTAATGTACTTACAGTTCTACCTCCACGGATCTGATGGAGTTAGAAATACCCAGCTCCATGGAGCTGATGTTCCACCGAACACACCCTTAATTTTACCATGTCAGCTACTTAAAAATCCAGCCAACATGAGCTTATCGGTTAATCGGGTGGCTGCCAGCCATGTCCATGTCACATTCCAGTTAACCAAGATAACAAACATCATCACATATTAATTTATACCCAACATGATTGTCAAGAAGTTTGCCAAAATCGATGGTCGGATCCTGTTTGGTTTGTGCGAGTGCGTCTTGCACGAATTCCAAAAAAGGTCGTTTAGGGCCTCAAAACGGCCTCCGAAGTTTTGAATCTGTTTCGGCCGTTTTTTTAATTATTGCAAATGGAATATTAGTTCCAATTATTTCAAATATAATATTATTTAATTTTAATTCTTTCAAATTAGAAGGCAAGAGAGGTAATTATCAATATTTAAAATTTTCTATTTTTATTATTTGTGACGGTTTCAAATTAAAACAAATGCAGTGATGTGGTGAACATCACGAGCAGCTTTTAGCTAGAACACTTTGTGGTGTTCACCTCATTACAGACGGTTTTATATTACAACCGTCTGTGATGTAAGAAATATCACAGACGGTTTCTAAATATAACCGTCTGTAATGACTACTGTAGATATTACAGACGGTTGTGTTATATAACCGTCTGTGATTTCACAGACGGTTTTACTTAGAAACCGTCTGTAATGAGTACTGTAGCTATCACAGACGGCTGTAATATAAAACCGTCTGTGATATCTACACTGACGGTTTGAGTACATAACCGTCTGTGATGTTCCATATCACAGACGGTTTTGAAAAACCGTTTGTGATCGTGCGTCTGATATAAGCCTCGCTGTAGTAGTGGTTTCATCTGAGATTTGAAACTTGTAGGTTAAAATAAAGTGAATTAAGTTTATATTTTTGACCTAAAATGTAAACAAGATGATTCATCTAAGCATTCTTAATGTACTTACAGTTCTACCTCCACGGATCTGATGGAGTTAGAAATACCCAGCTCCATGGAGCTGATGTTCCACCGAACACACCCTTAATTTTACCATGTCACTACTTAAAAATCCGGCCAACATGAGCTTATCGGTTAATCGGTGGTCGCCACCATGTCCATGTCACATTCCGATTAACCAAGATAACAAACATCATCACATATTAATTTATACCCAACATGATTGTCAAGAAGTTTGCCAAAATCGGATGGTCGGATCCTGTTTGGTTTGTGCGAGTGCGTCTTGTGACGAATTCCAAAAAAGGTCGTTTAGGGCCTCAAAACGGCCTCCAAGTTTTGAATCTGTTTGCCGTTTTTTAATTATTGCAAATGGAATATTAGTTCCAATTATTTCAAATATAATATTATTTAATTTTAATTCTTTCAAATTAGAAGGCAAGAGAGGTAATTATCAATATTTAAAATTTTCTATTTTTATTATTTGTGACGGTTTCAAATTAAAACTGTCGTGATGTGGTGAACATCACGCACAGTTTTAGCTAGAACCACTTTGTGGTGTTCACCTCATTACAGACGGTTTTATATTACAACCGTCTGTGATGTAAGAAATATCACAGACGGTTTCTAAATATAACCGTCTGTAATGACTACTGTAGATATTACAGACGGTTGTGTTATATAACCGTCTGTGATTTCACAGACGGTTTTACTTAGAAACCGTCTGTAATGAGTACTGTAGCTATCACAGACGGCTGTAATATAAAACCGTCTGTGATATCTACACTGACGGTTTGAGTACATAACCGTCAGGATGTTCCATATCACGCAGCGGTTTTGAAAACCGCTTGTGATCGTCGCCCGATATAAGCCTCATTTGTAGTAGTGGTTTCATCTGAGATTTGAAACTTGTAGGTTAAAATAAAGTGAATTAAGTTTATATTTTTGACCTAAAATGTAAACAAGATGATTCATCTAAGCATTCTTAATGTACTTACAGTTCTACCTCCACGGATCTGATGGAGTTAGAAATACCCAGCTCCATGGAGCTGATGTTCCACCGAACACACCCTTAATTTTACCATGTCACCTACTTAAAAATCCGGCCAACATGAGCTTATCGGTTAATCGGTGGTCGCCACCATGTCCATGTCACATTCCGATTAACCAAGATAACAAAGATCATCACATATTAATTTATACCCAACATGATTGTCAAGAAGTTTGCCAAAATCGATGGTCGGATCCTCGCTGGTTTGTGCGAGTGCGTCTTGCACGCGAATTCCAAAAAAGGTCGTTTAGGGCCTCAAACGGCCTCCAAGTTTTGAATCTGTTTCGCCGTTTTTTAATTATTGCAAATGGAATATTAGTTCCAATTATTTCAAATATAATATTATTTAATTTTAATTCTTTCAAATTAGAAGGCAAGAGAGGTAATTATCAATATTTAAAATTTTCTATTTTTATTATTTGTGACGGTTTCAAATTAAAACTGTGCGTGATGTAGTGAACATCACGAGCAGTTTTGGCTAGAACCTTTGTGGTGTTCACCTCATTACGAGCGGTTTTATATTACAACCGCTCGTGATGTAAGAAATATCACGACGGTTTCTAAATATAACCGCTCTGTAATGACTATGTAGATATTACGAGCGGTTGTGTTATATAACCGTGTGATTTCCTGACGGTTTTACTTAGAAACCGTCGTAATGAGTATTGTAGCTATCACATTTACCGTAATATAAAACCGTCTGTGATATCTACATCGACGGTTTGAGTACATAACCGTCGTGATGTTCCATATCACGAGCGGTTTTGAAAAACCGCTTGTGATCGTCGCCCGATATAAGCCTCATTTGTAGTAGTGGTTTCATCGAGATTTGAAACTTGTAGGTTAAAATAAAGTGAATTAAGTTTATATTTTTGACCTAAAATGTAAACAAGATGATTCATCTAAGCATTCTTAATGTACTTACAGTTCTACCTCCACGGATCGATGGAGTTAGAAATACCCACTCCATGGAGCCGATGTTCCACCGAACACACCCTTAATTTTACCATGTCACTACTTAAAAATCCGGCCAACATGAGCTTATCGGTTAATCGGTGGTCGCCACCATGTCCATGTCACATTCCGATTAACCAAGATAACAAACATCATCACATATTAATTTATACCCAACATGATTGTCAAGAAGTTTGCCAAAATCGATGGTGGGATCCTGTTTGGTTTGTGCGAAAGAGTGCGTCTTGTGGACGAATTCCAAAAAAGGTCGTTTAGGGCCTCAAAACGGCCTCCAAGTTTTGAATCTGTTTGCCGTTTTTTAATTATTGCAAATGGAATATTAGTTCCAATTATTTCAAATATAATATTATTTAATTTTAATTCTTTCAAATTAGAAGGCAAGAGAGGTAATTATCAATATTTAAAATTTTCTATTTTTATTATTTGTGGCGGTTTCAAATTAAAACTGTCAGTGATGTAGTGAACATCACGAGCGCTTTTAGCTAGAAACACTTTGTGGTGTTCACCTCATTACGAGACGGTTTTATATTACAACCGTCGTGATGTAAGAAATATCACGACGGTTTCTAAATATAACCGTCTGTAATGACTATCAGATATTACGAGCGGTTGTGTTATATAACCGTCAGTGATTTCTGAGCGGTTTTACTTAGAAACCGCTCGTAATGAGTATCGTAGCTATCACGCATTTACCGTAATATAAAACCGTCTGTGATATCTACATCGACGGTTTGAGTACATAACCGTCAGTGATGTTCCATATCACGACGGTTTTGAAAACCGCTTGTGATCGTCGTCGATATAAGCCTCATTTGTAGTAGTGGTTTCATCGAGATTTGAAACTTGTAGGTTAAAATAAAGTGAATTAAGTTTATATTTTGACCTAAAATGTAAACAAGATGATTCATCTAAGCATTCTTAATGTACTTACAGTTCTACCTCCACGGATCGATGGAGTTAGAAATACCCACTCCATGGGCCGATGTTCCACCGAACACACCCTTAATTTTACCATGTCGCCTACTTAAAAATCCACCAACATGAGCTTATCGGTTAATCGGTGGTCGCCACCATGTCCATGTCACATTCCGATTAACCAAGATAACAAACATCATCACATATTAATTTATACCCAACATGATTGTCAAGAAGTTTGCCAAAATCGATGGTCGGATCCTGCTTGGTTTGTGCGAGTGCGTCTTGTGGCACGAATTCCAAAAAAGGTCGTTTAGGGCCTCAAACGGCCTCCAAGTTTTGAATCTGTTTCGGCCGTTTTTTTAATTATTGCAAATGGAATATTAGTTCCAATTATTTCAAATATAATATTATTTAATTTTAATTCTTTCAAATTAGAAGGCAAGAGAGGTAATTATCAATATTTAAAATTTTCTATTTTTATTATTTGTGACGGTTTCAAATTAAAACTGTCGTGATGTGGTGAACATCACGAGCAGCTTTTTAGCTAGAACACTTTGTGGTGTTCACCTCATTACAGACGGTTTTATATTACAACCGTCTGTGATGTAAGAAATATCACAGACGGTTTCTAAATATAACCGTCTGTAATGACTACTGTAGATATTACAGACGGTTGTGTTATATAACCGTCTGTGATTTCACAGACGGTTTTACTTAGAAACCGTCTGTAATGAGTACTGTAGCTATCACGATTTACCGTAATATAAAACCGTCTGTGATATCTACACTGACGGTTTGAGTACATAACCGTCTGTGATGTTCCATATCACAGACGGTTTTGAAAAACCGTTTGTGATCGTGCGTCTGATATAAGCCTCGCTGTAGTAGTGGTTTCATCTGAGATTTGAAACTTGTAGGTTAAAATAAAGTGAATTAAGTTTATATTTTTGACCTAAAATGTAAACAAGATGATTCATCTAAGCATTCTTAATGTACTTACAGTTCTACCTCCACGGATCTGATGGAGTTAGAAATACCCAGCTCCATGGAGCTGATGTTCCACCGAACACACCCTTAATTTTACCATGTCAGCTACTTAAAAATCCAGCCAACATGAGCTTATCGGTTAATCGGGTGGTCGCCACCATGTCCATGTCACATTCCGATTAACCAAGATAACAAAGATCATCACATATTAATTTATACCCAACATGATTGTCAAGAAGTTTGCCAAAATCGGATGGTCGGATCCTCTTTGGTTTGTGCGAGTGCGTCTTGTGACGAATTCCAAAAAAGGTCGTTTAGGGCCTCAAAACGGCCTCCAAGTTTTGAATCTGTTTCGCCGTTTTTTAATTATTGCAAATGGAATATTAGTTCCAATTATTTCAAATATAATATTATTTAATTTTAATTCTTTCAAATTAGAAGGCAAGAGAGGTAATTATCAATATTTAAAATTTTCTATTTTTATTATTTGTGACGGTTTCAAATTAAAACTGTCAGGATGTGGTGAACATCACGTATGCTTTTAGCTAGAACACTTTGTGGTGTTCACCTCATTACGAGCGGTTTTATATTACAACCGTCGTGATGTAAGAAATATCACGCACGGTTTCTAAATATAACCGTCTGTAATGACTCTGTAGATATTACGACGGTTGTGTTATATAACCGTCAGGATTTCCTGACGGTTTTACTTAGAAACCGCTCGTAATGAGTATCGTAGCTATCACATTTACCGTAATATAAAACCGTCTGTGATATCTACATCGACGGTTTGAGTACATAACCGTCAGTGATGTTCCATATCACGCACGGTTTTGAAAAACCGCTTGTGATCGTAAGGCGTCGATATAAGCCTCATTTGTAGTAGTGGTTTCATCGAGATTTGAAACTTGTAGGTTAAAATAAAGTGAATTAAGTTTATATTTTTGACCTAAAATGTAAACAAGATGATTCATCTAAGCATTCTTAATGTACTTACAGTTCTACCTCCACGGATCGATGGAGTTAGAAATACCCGGCTCCATGGAGCCGATGTTCCACCGAACACACCCTTAATTTTACCATGTCACTACTTAAAAATCCAGCCAACATGAGCTTATCGGTTAATCGGTGGTCGCCACCATGTCCATGTCACATTCCATTAACCAAGATAACAAAGATCATCACATATTAATTTATACCCAACATGATTGTCAAGAAGTTTGCCAAAATCGATGGTCGGATCCTGTTGGTTTGTGCGAGTGCGTCTTGTGGCACGAATTCCAAAAAAGGTCGTTTAGGGCCTCAAACGGCCTCCAAGTTTTGAATCTGTTTGACCGCTTTTTTAATTATTGCAAATGGAATATTAGTTCCAATTATTTCAAATATAATATTATTTAATTTTAATTCTTTCAAATTAGAAGGCAAGAGAGGTAATTATCAATATTTAAAATTTTCTATTTTTATTATTTGTGGCGGTTTCAAATTAAAACTGTCAGTGATGTAGTGAACATCACAGCAGTTTTAGCTAGAACCTTTGTGGTGTTCACCTCATTACGAGCGGTTTTATATTACAACCGTCTCGTGATGTAAGAAATATCACGACGGTTTCTAAATATAACCGTCTGTAATGACTATCAGATATTACGAGCGGTTGTGTTATATAACCGTCAGGATTTCCTGACGGTTTTACTTAGAAACCGCTCAGTAATGAGTATCGTAGCTATCACGATTTACCGTAATATAAAACCGTCTGTGATATCTACATCGACGGTTTGAGTACATAACCGTCAGTGATGTTCCATATCACGCACGGTTTTGAAAAACCGCTTGTGATCGTCGTCGATATAAGCCTCATTTGTAGTAGTGGTTTCATCGAGATTTGAAACTTGTAGGTTAAAATAAAGTGAATTAAGTTTATATTTTTGACCTAAAATGTAAACAAGATGATTCATCTAAGCATTCTTAATGTACTTACAGTTCTACCTCCACGGATCGATGGAGTTAGAAATACCCGGCTCCATGGAGCCGATGTTCCACCGAACACACCCTTAATTTTACCATGTCACCTACTTAAAAATCCGGCCAACATGAGCTTATCGGTTAATCGGTGGTCGCCACCATGTCCATGTCACATTCCGATTAACCAAGATAACAAAGATCATCACATATTAATTTATACCCAACATGATTGTCAAGAAGTTTGCCAAAATCGATGGTCGGATCCTGTTTGGTTTGTGCGAGTGCGTCTTGTGGCACGAATTCCAAAAAAGGTCGTTTAGGGCCTCAAAGCGGCCTCCAAGTTTTGAATCTGTTTCGCCGTTTTTTAATTATTGCAAATGGAATATTAGTTCCAATTATTTCAAATATAATATTATTTAATTTTAATTCTTTCAAATTAGAAGGCAAGAGAGGTAATTATCAATATTTAAAATTTTCTATTTTTATTATTTGTGACGGTTTCAAATTAAAACCGTGCAGGATGTGGTGAACATCACGATGCGAGTTTTAGCTAGAACCTTTGTGGTGTTCACCTCATTACGACGGTTTTATATTACAACCGCTCGTGATGTAAGAAATATCACGAGCGGTTTCTAAATATAACCGTCTGTAATGACTATGTAGATATTACAGAGCGGTTGTGTTATATAACCGTCAGGATTTCACTGCACGGTTTTACTTAGAAACCGCTGTAATGAGTATGTAGCTATCACGATTTACCGTAATATAAAACCGTCTGTGATATCTACATCGACGGTTTGAGTACATAACCGTCGTGATGTTCCATATCACGACGGTTTTGAAAAACCGCTTGTGATCGTAAGGCCCGATATAAGCCTCATTTGTAGTAGTGGTTTCATCGAGATTTGAAACTTGTAGGTTAAAATAAAGTGAATTAAGTTTATATTTTTGACCTAAAATGTAAACAAGATGATTCATCTAAGCATTCTTAATGTACTTACAGTTCTACCTCCACGGATCGATGGAGTTAGAAATACCCACTCCATGGAGCCGATGTTCCACCGAACACACCCTTAATTTTACCATGTCACCTACTTAAAAATCCAGCCAACATGAGCTTATCGGTTAATCGGTGGTCGCCACCATGTCCATGTCACATTCCGATTAACCAAGATAACAAACATCATCACATATTAATTTATACCCAACATGATTGTCAAGAAGTTTGCCAAAATCGATGGTCGGATCCTGTTTGGTTTGTGCGAGTGCGTCTTGTGACGAATTCCAAAAAAGGTCGTTTAGGGCCTCAAAACGGCCTCCAAGTTTTGAATCTGTTTGCCGTTTTTTAATTATTGCAAATGGAATATTAGTTCCAATTATTTCAAATATAATATTATTTAATTTTAATTCTTTCAAATTAGAAGGCAAGAGAGGTAATTATCAATATTTAAAATTTTCTATTTTTATTATTTGTGACGGTTTCAAATTAAAACTGTCAGGATGTAGTGAACATCACGCATGCTTTTAGCTAGAACCTTTGTGGTGTTCACCTCATTACGACGGTTTTATATTACAACCGTCTGTGATGTAAGAAATATCACGACGGTTTCTAAATATAACCGTCTGTAATGACTATCAGATATTACAGACGGTTGTGTTATATAACCGTCAGGATTTCACTGACGGTTTTACTTAGAAACCGCTCAGTAATGAGTATCTTGTAGCTATCACGATTTTACCGTAATATAAAACCGTCGTGATATCTACACCGACGGTTTGAGTACATAACCGTCTGTGATGTTCCATATCACGACGGTTTTGAAAACCGCTTGTGATCGTAAGGCCCGATATAAGCCTCATTTGTAGTAGTGGTTTCATCGAGATTTGAAACTTGTAGGTTAAAATAAAGTGAATTAAGTTTATATTTTTGACCTAAAATGTAAACAAGATGATTCATCTAAGCATTCTTAATGTACTTACAGTTCTACCTCCACGGATCGATGGAGTTAGAAATACCCACTCCATGGAGCCGATGTTCCACCGAACACACCCTTAATTTTACCATGTCACCTACTTAAAAATCCAGCCAACATGAGCTTATCGGTTAATCGGGTGGTCGCCACCATGTCCATGTCACATTCCGATTAACCAAGATAACAAACATCATCACATATTAATTTATACCCAACATGATTGTCAAGAAGTTTGCCAAAATCGATGGTCGGATCCTGTTTGGTTTGTGCGAGTGCGTCTTGACGGAATTCCAAAAAAGGTCGTTTAGGGCCTCAAACGGCCTCCAAGTTTTGAATCTGTTTCGCCGTTTTTTAATTATTGCAAATGGAATATTAGTTCCAATTATTTCAAATATAATATTATTTAATTTTAATTCTTTCAAATTAGAAGGCAAGAGAGGTAATTATCAATATTTAAAATTTTCTATTTTTATTATTTGTGACGGTTTCAAATTAAAACTGTTCGTGATGTGGTGAACATCACGCAGCTTTTTAGCTAGAACACTTTGTGGTGTTCACCTCATTACTGAGCGGTTTTATATTACAACCGCTCGTGATGTAAGAAATATCACGAGCGGTTTCTAAATATAACCGCGTCTGTAATGACTACTGTAGATATTACAGACGGTTGTGTTATATAACCGTCTGTGATTTCACAGACGGTTTTACTTAGAAACCGTCTGTAATGAGTACTGTAGCTATCACAGACGGCTGTAATATAAAACCGTCTGTGATATCTACACTGACGGTTTGAGTACATAACCGTCTGTGATGTTCCATATCACAGACGGTTTTGAAAAACCGTTTGTGATCGTGCGTCTGATATAAGCCTCGCTGTAGTAGTGGTTTCATCTGAGATTTGAAACTTGTAGGTTAAAATAAAGTGAATTAAGTTTATATTTTTGACCTAAAATGTAAACAAGATGATTCATCTAAGCATTCTTAATGTACTTACAGTTCTACCTCCACGGATCTGATGGAGTTAGAAATACCCAGCTCCATGGAGCTGATGTTCCACCGAACACACCCTTAATTTTACCATGTCAGCTACTTAAAAATCCAGCCAACATGAGCTTATCGGTTAATCGGGTGGCTGCCAGCCATGTCCATGTCACATTCCAGTTAACCAAGATAACAGCATCATCACATATTAATTTATACCCAACATGATTGTCAAGAAGTTTGCCAAAATCAGATGGTCGGATCCTGCTGGTTTGTGCGAGTGCGTGCGCGGCGACGGAATTCCAAAAAAAGGTCGTTTAGGGCCTCAAAACGGCCTCCGAAGTTTTGAATCTGTTTCGGCCGTTTTTTTAATTATTGCAAATGGAATATTAGTTCCAATTATTTCAAATATAATATTATTTAATTTTAATTCTTTCAAATTAGAAGGCAAGAGAGGTAATTATCAATATTTAAAATTTTCTATTTTTATTATTTGTGACGGTTTCAAATTAAAACAAATGCGTGATGTAGTGAACATCACAGGCGAGTTTTAGCTAGAACACTTTGTGGTGTTCACCTCATTACTGAGCGGTTTTATATTACAAATGCGTGATGTAAGAAATATCACGACGGTTTCTAAATATAACCGTCTGTAATGACTATCATGTAGATATTACATGCGGTTGTGTTATATAACCGTCAGTGATTTCCTGACGGTTTTACTTAGAAACCGCTCTGTATGAGTATTGTAGCTATCACGCATTACCGTAATATAAAACCGTCTGTGATATCTACATCGACGGTTTGAGTACATAACCGTCAGTGATGTTCCATATCACGCACGGTTTTGAAAAACCGCTTGTGATCGTCGTCGATATAAGCCTCATTGTAGTAGTGGTTTCATCGAGATTTGAAACTTGTAGGTTAAAATAAAGTGAATTAAGTTTATATTTTTGACCTAAAATGTAAACAAGATGATTCATCTAAGCATTCTTAATGTACTTACAGTTCTACCTCCACGGATCGATGGAGTTAGAAATACCCACTCCATGGAGCCGATGTTCCGAACACACCCTTAATTTTACCATGTCACCTACTTAAAAATCCAGCCAACATGAGCTTATCGGTTAATCGGTGGTCGCCACCATGTCCATGTCACATTCCGATTAACCAAGATAACAAAGATCATCACATATTAATTTATACCCAACATGATTGTCAAGAAGTTTGCCAAAATCGATGGTCGGATCCTGTTTGGTTTGTGCGAGTGCGTCTTGTGACGAATTCCAAAAAAGGTCGTTTAGGGCCTCAAAACGGCCTCCAAGTTTTGAATCTGTTTGCCGTTTTTTAATTATTGCAAATGGAATATTAGTTCCAATTATTTCAAATATAATATTATTTAATTTTAATTCTTTCAAATTAGAAGGCAAGAGAGGTAATTATCAATATTTAAAATTTTCTATTTTTATTATTTGTGACGGTTTCAAATTAAAA
>JAYEVE010000419.1:0-37318 GCA_036346375.1 Guadua angustifolia
GCACTCCTATTTGTCGCTGGTCTCCTTTGGAGGTTGTTTAGCCGATTTAGCTCTGTTGTTAATTTCATTCAAACCAGGATCGAACAAGTGGGTTTATGAAAGTTTGCCCGGCGAAACACTCGAAGACACACGGATTGCCCTCGAAAGAGTTGTCGGTCTGGTCGGAGCTTGTTTGGTCGAATTCACCTTGATGTTAATTTCGTACATGTGGAGATCCAAATAGGTGGATTTTGTGAAAGTTTGCAGCGGGCGAAACACTCGAAAATGCACGAATTGCACTCCTAGTGTCGCGGTGTCATTGGAGCTTGTTTGATCGATTTTGCTCTGATGTTAACTTCATTCAAATCGGTATCCATACGATGGACTTTATGAAAGTTTGCACCGAAGCGAAACACTCCGAAGAAACACCGTATTGCCCTCGTAAGTGTTGTCGGTCACATTGGAGGTTGTTTCGATCAAATTCGCTTTGATGTTAGTTTCGTACAGGTTGAGATCCGATCAAGTGGATTTTGTGAATGTTTGCACCAGTGCGAAACACTCCGAAAAAGCACCGGGTTGCACTCCAATGTGTCGTCGGTCTCATTGGAGCTTGTTTCGCCCGATGTCGCTCTGGTGTTAATTTCATTCAAACAAGGATCCGAACAAGTTGAGTTTATGAAAGGTTGGCCCGAAGCGAAACACTCTGAAGACACACCGGATTGCCCTCGAAAGTGTTGTCGGTCTACTTGGAGCTTGTTTCGGTCGAATTCACTTTGATGTTAATTTGGTACAAGTTGAGATCCGAATAGGTGGATTTTGTGAGAGTTCGCACCGGAGCGAAACACACCGAAAATGGACTCAATTGCACTCCTTAGTGCCGCAGGTCTCACCGGAGCTTGTTTCGGTCGACTTCGCCCTGATGTTAACTTCATTCAAATCGGTGTCATTTGTGGACTTGGCGAAAGTTGCCCCAAAGCGAAACAATTGACGACACACGGATTGCCCTCGTAAGTGTTGTCGGTCTTGTTGGAGCTTGTTTGGTCAATTCACCTTGGTGTTAATTTCGTACATGTGCAGATCGAATCGTGGATTTTGTGAAAGTTTGCAGCGGGCGAAACACTCTGAAAATGCAGTGCATTCCTTAGTGTCGCCGGTCTCATTGTAGCTTCTTTGGTCGATTTAGCTCTGATGTTAACTTCATTCAAATCGTTGCCCATACGGTGGACTTCATGAAAGTTTGCCCGGCGAAACACTCGAAGACACACGGATTGCCCTCGTAAGTGTTGTCGGTCTTGTTGGAGCTTGTTTACTGTCGAATTAAGCTTTGATATTAATTTCGTACAAGTTGAGATCGAACAAGTGGATTTTGTGAATGTTTGCACGAAGCGAAACACTCGAAAATGCATCGGTCGCACTCCTATTTGTCGCTGGTCTCCTTTGGAGGTTGTTTACTTGATTTAGCTCTGTTGTTAATTTCATTCAAACCAGGATCGAACAAGTGGGTTTATGAAAGTTTGCCCGGCGAAACACTCGAAGACACGGATTGCCCTCGAAAGAGTTGTCGGTCTGGTCGGAGCTTGTTTGGTCGAATTCACCTTGATGTTAATTTCGTACATGTGGAGATCCAAATAGGTGGATTTTGTGAAAGTTTGCAGCGGGCGAAACACTCGAAAATGCACGGTGCACTCCTAGTGTCGCGGTGTCATTGGAGCTTGTTTGATCGATTTTGCTCTGATGTTAACTTCATTCAAATCGGTATCCATACGATGGACTTTATGAAAGTTTGCCCGGCGAAACACTCAGAAGAAACACCGTATTGCCCTCGTAAGTGTTGTCGGTCACATTGGAGGTTGTTTGATCAAATTAAGCTTTGATGTTAGTTTACGTACAGGTTGAGATCGAACAAGTGGATTTTGTGAATGTTTGCACCAGTCTGAAACACTCGAAAATGCACGGGTTGCACTCAATGTGTCGTCGGTCTCATTGGAGCTTGTTTAGCCGATGTCGCTCTGGTGTTAATTTCATTCAAACAAGGATCCGAACAAGTTGAGTTTATGAAAGGTTGCCGAAGCGAAACACTCTGAAGACACGGATTGCCCTCGAAAGTGTTGTCGGTCTACTTGGAGCTTGTTTGGTCGAATTCACTTTGATGTTAATTTGGTACAAGTTGAGATCGGATAGGTGGATTTTGTGAGAGTTAGTTTGGGGGCGAAACACGAAAATGGACTCAATTGCACTCCTTAGTGCATGAGGTCTCATTGGAGCTTGTTTGATCGACTTAGCCTGATGTTAACTTCATTCAAATCGTGTGTCATGCTGTGGACTTGGCGAAAGTTGCCCCAAAGCGAAACAATTGACGACACACGGATTGCCCTCGTAAGTGTTGTCGGTCTTGTTGGAGCTTGTTTGGTCAATTCACCTTGATGTTAATTTCGTACATGTGCAGATCGAATCGTGGATTTTGTGAAAGTTTGCAGCGGGCGAAACACTCTGAAAATGCGAAGTGCATTCCTTAGTGTCGCCGGTCTCATTGTAGCTTCTTTGGTCGATTTAGCTCTGATGTTAACTTCATTCAAATCGTTGCCCATACGGTGGACTTCATGAAAGTTTGCCCGGCGAAACACTCGAAGACACACGGATTGCCCTCGTAAGTGTTGTCGGTCTTGTTGGAGCTTGTTTACTGTCGAATTAAGCTTTGATATTAATTTCGTACAAGTTGAGATCCGAACAAGTGGATTTTGTGAATGTTTGCACGAAGCGAAACACTCGAAAATGCATCGGTCGCACTCCTATTTGTCGCTGGTCTCCTTTGGAGGTTGTTTAGCCGATTTAGCTCTGTTGTTAATTTCATTCAAACCAGGATCGAACAAGTGGGTTTATGAAAGTTTGCCCGGCGAAACACTCGAAGACACACGGATTGCCCTCGAAAGAGTTGTCGGTCTGGTCGGAGCTTGTTTGGTCGAATTCACCTTGATGTTAATTTAGTACATGTGGAGATCCAAATAGGTGGATTTTGTGAAAGTTTGCAGCGGGCGAAACACTCGAAAATGCACGAATTGCACTCCTAGTGTCGCGGTGTCATTGGAGCTTGTTTGATCGATTTTGCTCTGATGTTAACTTCATTCAAATCGGTATCCATACGATGGACTTTATGAAAGTTTGCCCGGCGAAACACTCGAAGAAACACCGTATTGCCCTCGTAAGTGTTGTCGGTCACATTGGAGGTTGTTTGATCAAATTAAGCTTTGATGTTAGTTTACGTACAGGTTGAGATCGAACAAGTGGATTTTGTGAATGTTTGCACCAGTCTGAAACACTCGTTAAAAAATGCACGGGTTGCACTCAATGTGTCGTCGGTCTCATTGGAGCTTGTTTAGCCGATTAGATTTCGCTCTGGTGTTAATTTCATTCAAACAAGGATCCGAACAAGTTGAGTTTATGAAAGGTTGGCGGCGAAACACTCGAAGACACACGGATTGCCCTCGAAAGTGTTGTCGGTCTACTTGGAGCTTGTTTGGTCGAATTCACTTTGATGTTAATTTGGTACAAGTTGAGATCCGGATAGGTGGATTTTGTGAGAGTTCGCGCGGGGCGAAACACACGAAAATGGACTCAATTGCACTCCTTAGTGCGCAGGTCTCACGGAGCTTGTTTGATCGACTTTAGCCTGATGTTAACTTCATTCAAATCGATTGTCATATTTGTGGACTTGGCGAAAGTTGCCCCAAAGCGAAACAATTGACGACACACGGATTGCCCTCGTAAGTGTTGTCGGTCTTGTTGGAGCTTGTTTGGTCAATTCACCTTGGTGTTAATTTCGTACATGTGCAGATCGAATCGTGGATTTTGTGAAAGTTTGCAGCGGGCGAAACACTCTGAAAATGCGGTGCATTCCTTAGTGTCGCCGGTCTCATTGTAGCTTCTTTCGGTCGATTTCGCTCTGATGTTAACTTCATTCAAATCGTTGCCCGCACGGTGGACTTCATGAAAGTTTGCCCCGAGGCGAAACACTCCGAAGACACACCGGATTGCCCTCGTAAGTGTTGTCGGTCTTGTTGGAGCTTGTTTACTGTCGAATTAAGCTTTGATATTAATTTACGTACAAGTTGAGATCGAACAAGTGGATTTTGTGAATGTTTGCACGAAGCGAAACACTCGAAAATGCATCGGTCGCACTCCTATTTGTCGCTGGTCTCCTTTGGAGGTTGTTTAGCGATTTCGCTCTGTTGTTAATTTCATTCAAACCAGGATCGAACAAGTGGGTTTATGAAAGTTTGCCCGGCGAAACACTCGAAGACACACGGATTGCCCTCGAAAGAGTTGTCGGTCTGGTCGGAGCTTGTTTGGTCGAATTCACCTTGATGTTAATTTAGTACATGTGGAGATCCAAATAGGTGGATTTTGTGAAAGTTTGCAGCGGGCGAAACACTCGAAAATGCACGAATTGCACTCCTAGTGTCGCGGTGTCATTGGAGCTTGTTTGATCGATTTTGCTCTGATGTTAACTTCATTCAAATCGGTATCCATACGATGGACTTTATGAAAGTTTGCCCGGCGAAACACTCAGAAGAAACACCGTATTGCCCTCGTAAGTGTTGTCGGTCACATTGGAGGTTGTTTGATCAAATTAAGCTTTGATGTTAGTTTACGTACAGGTTGAGATCGAACAAGTGGATTTTGTGAATGTTTGCACCAGTCTGAAACACTCGAAAATGCACGGGTTGCACTCAATGTGTCGTCGGTCTCATTGGAGCTTGTTTAGCCGATGTCGCTCTGGTGTTAATTTCATTCAAACAAGGATCCGAACAAGTTGAGTTTATGAAAGGTTGGCCGGCGAAACACTCTGAAGACACGGATTGCCCTCGAAAGTGTTGTCGGTCTACTTGGAGCTTGTTTGGTCGAATTCACTTTGATGTTAATTTGGTACAAGTTGAGATCGAATAGGTGGATTTTGTGAGAGTTACTTGCGGGGCGAAACACACGAAAATGGACTCAATTGCACTCCTTAGTGCATGAGGTCTCACTTGGAGCTTGTTTGATCGACTTAGCCTGATGTTAACTTCATTCAAATCGGTGTCGCTGTGGACTTTGCGAAAGTTGCCCCAAAGCGAAACAATTGACGACACACGGATTGCCCTCGTAAGTGTTGTCGGTCTTGTTGGAGCTTGTTTGGTCAATTCACCTTGATGTTAATTTCGTACATGTGCAGATCGAATCGTGGATTTTGTGAAAGTTTGCAGCGGGCGAAACACTCTGAAAAATGCGAAGTGCATTCCTTAGTGTCGCCGGTCTCATTGTAGCTTCTTTCGGTCGATTTCGCTCTGATGTTAACTTCATTCAAATCGTTGCCCGCACGGTGGACTTCATGAAAGTTTGCCCCGAGGCGAAACACTCCGAAGACACACCGGATTGCCCTCGTAAGTGTTGTCGGTCTTGTTGGAGCTTGTTTACTGTCGAATTAAGCTTTGATATTAATTTACGTACAAGTTGAGATCCGAACAAGTGGATTTTGTGAATGTTTGCACGAAGCGAAACACTCGAAAATGCATCGGTCGCACTCCTATTTGTCGCTGGTCTCCTTTGGAGGTTGTTTAGCCGATTTAGCTCTGTTGTTAATTTCATTCAAACCAGGATCGAACAAGTGGGTTTATGAAAGTTTGCCCGGCGAAACACTCGAAGACACGGATTGCCCTCGAAAGAGTTGTCGGTCTGGTCGGAGCTTGTTTGGTCGAATTCACCTTGATGTTAATTTCGTACATGTGGAGATCCAAATAGGTGGATTTTGTGAAAGTTTGCAGCGGGCGAAACACTCGAAAAATGCGAAGTGCACTCCTAGTGTCGCGGTGTCATTGGAGCTTGTTTGATCGATTTTGCTCTGATGTTAACTTCATTCAAATCGGTATCCGCCTGATGGACTTTATGAAAGTTTGCCCGGCGAAACACTCAGAAGAAACACCGTATTGCCCTCGTAAGTGTTGTCGGTCACATTGGAGGTTGTTTGATCAAATTAAGCTTTGATGTTAGTTTCGTACAGGTTGAGATCCGAACAAGTGGATTTTGTGAATGTTTGCACCAGTGCGAAACACTCCGAAAAAGTACCGGGTTGCACTCCAATGTGTCGTCGGTCTCATTGGAGCTTGTTTCGCCTGATGTCGCTCTGGTGTTAATTTCATTCAAACAAGGATCCGAACAAGTTGAGTTTATGAAAGGTTGGCCCGAAGCGAAACACTCTGAAGACACCGGATTGCCCTCGAAAGTGTTGTCGGTCTACTTGGAGCTTGTTTCGGTCGAATTCACTTTGATGTTAATTTGGTACAAGTTGAGATCGAATAGGTGGATTTTGTGAGAGTTCGCACAAGGGGGCGAAAACACGAAAATGGACTCAATTGCACTCCTTAGTGCACTTGGGTCTGTTTGGAGCTTGTTTGATCGATTTAGCATACGATGTTAACTTCATTCAAATCGGTGTCATGCTTTGTGGACTTGGTGAAAGTTGCCCCAAAGCGAAACAATTGACGACACACGGATTGCCCTCGTAAGTGTTGTCGGTCTTGTTGGAGCTTGTTTGGTCAATTCACCTTGATGTTAATTTCGTACATGTGCAGATCGAATCGTGGATTTTGTGAAAGTTTGCAGCGGAGGCGAAACACTCTGAAAATGCGAAGTGCATTCCTTAGTGTCGCCGGTCTCATTGGAGCTTCTTTCGATCGATTTCGCTCTGATGTTAACTTCATTCAAATCGTTGCCCACACGGTGGACTTCATGAAAGTTTGCCCGGCGAAACACTCGAAGACACACGGATTGCCCTCGTAAGTGTTGTCGGTCTTGTTGGAGCTTGTTTACTGTCGAATTAAGCTTTGATATTAATTTACGTACAAGTTGAGATCGAACAAGTGGATTTTGTGAATGTTTGCACGAAGCGAAACACTCGAAAATGCATCGGTCGCACTCCTATTTGTCGCTGGTCTCCTTTGGAGGTTGTTTAGCCGATTTAGCTCTGTTGTTAATTTCATTCAAACCAGGATCGAACAAGTGGGTTTATGAAAGTTTGCCCGGCGAAACACTCGAAGACACACGGATTGCCCTCGAAAGAGTTGTCGGTCTGGTCGGAGCTTGTTTGGTCGAATTCACCTTGATGTTAATTTCGTACATGTGGAGATCCAAATAGGTGGATTTTGTGAAAGTTTGCAGCGGGCGAAACACTCGAAAATGCACGAATTGCACTCCTAGTGTGTCGCGGTGTCATTGGAGCTTGTTTGATCGATTTTGCTCTGATGTTAACTTCATTCAAATCGGTATCCGCACTGATGGACTTTATGAAAGTTTGCCCGGCGAAACACTCAGAAGAAACACCGTATTGCCCTCGTAAGTGTTGTCGGTCACATTGGAGGTTGTTTGATCAAATTAAGCTTTGATGTTAGTTTAAATACAGGTTGAGATCGAACAAGTGGATTTTGTGAATGTTTGCACCAGTCTGAAACACTCGAAAATGCGGGTTGCACTCAATGTGTCGTCGGTCTCATTGGAGCTTGTTTAGCCGATGTCGCTCTGGTGTTAATTTCATTCAAACAAGGATCCGAACAAGTTGAGTTTATGAAAGGTTGGCCGGCGAAACACTCTGAAGACACGGATTGCCCTCGAAAGTGTTGTCGGTCTACTTGGAGCTTGTTTGGTCGAATTCACTTTGATGTTAATTTGGTACAAGTTGAGATCGAATAGGTGGATTTTGTGAGAGTTATGCACGGGGGCGAAACACGAAAATGGACTCAATTGCACTCCTTAGTGCATGAGGTCTCACTTTGGAGCTTGTTTGATCGATTTATACGATGTTAACTTCATTCAAATCGGTGTCGCGCTGTGGACTTGCGAAAGTTGCCCCAAAGCGAAACAATTGACGACACACGGATTGCCCTCGTAAGTGTTGTCGGTCTTGTTGGAGCTTGTTTGGTCAATTCACCTTGATGTTAATTTCGTACATGTGCAGATCGAATCGTGGATTTTGTGAAAGTTTGCAGCGGGCGAAACACTCTGAAAAATGCGAAGTGCATTCCTTAGTGTCGCCGGTCTCATTGTAGCTTCTTTGGTCGATTTAGCTCTGATGTTAACTTCATTCAAATCGTTGCCCTTACGGTGGACTTCATGAAAGTTTGCCCGGCGAAACACTCGAAGACACACGGATTGCCCTCGTAAGTGTTGTCGGTCTTGTTGGAGCTTGTTTACTGTCGAATTCGCTTTGATATTAATTTACGTACAAGTTGAGATCCGAACAAGTGGATTTTGTGAATGTTTGCACGAAGCGAAACACTCGAAAATGCATCGGTCGCACTCCTATTTGTCGCTGGTCTCCTTTGGAGGTTGTTTAGCCGATTTAGCTCTGTTGTTAATTTCATTCAAACCAGGATCGAACAAGTGGGTTTATGAAAGTTTGCCCCGAAGCGAAACACTCCGAAGACACACCGGATTGCCCTCGAAAGAGTTGTCGGTCTGGTCGGAGCTTGTTTCGGTCGAATTCACCTTGATGTTAATTTCGTACATGTGGAGATCCAAATAGGTGGATTTTGTGAAAGTTTGCAGCGGGCGAAACACTCGAAAATGCGAATTGCACTCCTAGTGTCGCGGTGTCATTGGAGCTTGTTTGATCGATTTTGCTCTGATGTTAACTTCATTCAAATCGGTATCATACGATGGACTTTATGAAAGTTTGCCCGGCGAAACACTCGAAGAAACACCGTATTGCCCTCGTAAGTGTTGTCGGTCACATTGGAGGTTGTTTGATCAAATTAAGCTTTGATGTTAGTTTCGTACAGGTTGAGATCGAACAAGTGGATTTTGTGAATGTTTGCACCAGTCTGAAACACTCGAAAATGCATGGGTTGCACTCAATGTGTCGTCGGTCTCATTGGAGCTTGTTTACGCCGATTTCGCTCTGGTGTTAATTTCATTCAAACAAGGATCCGAACAAGTTGAGTTTATGAAAGGTTGGCCGAAGCGAAACACTCTGAAGACACACGGATTGCCCTCGAAAGTGTTGTCGGTCTACTTGGAGCTTGTTTGGTCGAATTCACTTTGATGTTAATTTGGTACAAGTTGAGATCGGATAGGTGGATTTTGTGAGAGTTATGCACGGGGCGAAACACACAGAAAATGGACTCAATTGCACTCCTTAGTGCCATGGTCTCACTTGGAGCTTGTTTGATCGACTTAGCCTGATGTTAACTTCATTCAAATCGGTGTCGCGCTGTGGACTTGGTGAAAGTTGCCCCAAAGCGAAACAATTGACGACACACGGATTGCCCTCGTAAGTGTTGTCGGTCTTGTTGGAGCTTGTTTGGTCAATTCACCTTGATGTTAATTTCGTACATGTGCAGATCGAATCGTGGATTTTGTGAAAGTTTGCAGCGGGCGAAACACTCTGAAAATGCACGAAGTGCATTCCTTAGTGTCGCCGGTCTCATTGTAGCTTCTTTGATCGATTTAGCTCGATGTTAACTTCATTCAAATCGTTGCCCATACGGTGGACTTCATGAAAGTTTGCCCGGCGAAACACTCGAAGACACACGGATTGCCCTCGTAAGTGTTGTCGGTCTTGTTGGAGCTTGTTTACTGTCGAATTAAGCTTTGATATTAATTTCGTACAAGTTGAGATCCGAACAAGTGGATTTTGTGAATGTTTGCACGAAGCGAAACACTCGAAAATGCATCGGTCGCACTCCTATTTGTCGCTGGTCTCCTTGGAGGTTGTTTAGCCGATTTAGCTCTGTTGTTAATTTCATTCAAACCAGGATCGAACAAGTGGGTTTATGAAAGTTTGCCCGGCGAAACACTCGAAGAAGACACACGGATTGCCCTCGAAAGAGTTGTCGGTCTGGTGGAGCTTGTTTGGTCGAATTCACCTTGATGTTAATTTAGTACATGTGGAGATCCAAATAGGTGGATTTTGTGAAAGTTTGCAGCGGGCGAAACACTCGAAAATGCACGAATTGCACTCCTAGTGTCGCGGTGTCATTGGAGCTTGTTTGATCGATTTTGCTCTGATGTTAACTTCATTCAAATCGGTATCCATACGATGGACTTTATGAAAGTTTGCCCGGCGAAACACTCAGAAGAAACACCGTATTGCCCTCGTAAGTGTTGTCGGTCACATTGGAGGTTGTTTGATCAAATTAAGCTTTGATGTTAGTTTCGTACAGGTTGAGATCGAACAAGTGGATTTTGTGAATGTTTGCACCAGTCTGAAACACTCGAAAATGCCGGGTTGCACTCAATGTGTCGTCGGTCTCATTGGAGCTTGTTTAGCCGATGTCGCTCTGGTGTTAATTTCATTCAAACAAGGATCCGAACAAGTTGAGTTTATGAAAGGTTGGCGGCGAAACACTCTGAAGACACACGGATTGCCCTCGAAAGTGTTGTCGGTCTACTTGGAGCTTGTTTGGTCGAATTCACTTTGATGTTAATTTGGTACAAGTTGAGATCGAATAGGTGGATTTTGTGAGAGTTCGCACGGGGGCGAAACACACGAAAATGGACTCAATTGCACTCCTTAGTGCGCAGGTCTCACTTGGAGCTTGTTTGATCGACTTAGCCTGATGTTAACTTCATTCAAATCGGTGTCGCTGTGGACTGGCGAAAGTTGCCCCAAAGCGAAACAATTGACGACACACGGATTGCCCTCGTAAGTGTTGTCGGTCTTGTTGGAGCTTGTTTGGTCAATTCACCTTGATGTTAATTTCGTACATGTGCAGATCGAATCGTGGATTTTGTGAAAGTTTGCAGCGGAGCGAAACACTCTGAAAATGCACCGAATTGCATTCCTTAGTGTCGCCGGTCTCATTGTAGCTTCTTTCGGTCGATTTCGCTCTGATGTTAACTTCATTCAAATCGTTGCCCGCACGGTGGACTTCATGAAAGTTTGCCCCGAAGCGAAACACTCCGAAGACACACCGGATTGCCCTCGTAAGTGTTGTCGGTCTTGTTGGAGCTTGTTTCTGTCGAATTAAGCTTTGATATTAATTTCGTACAAGTTGAGATCCGAACAAGTGGATTTTGTGAATGTTTGCACGAAGCGAAACACTCGAAAATGCATCGGTCGCACTCCTATTTGTCGCTGGTCTCCTTTGGAGGTTGTTTAGCCGATTTAGCTCTGTTGTTAATTTCATTCAAACCAGGATCGAACAAGTGGGTTTATGAAAGTTTGCCCCGAAGCGAAACACTCCGAAGACACACCGGATTGCCCTCGAAAGAGTTGTCGGTCTGGTCGGAGCTTGTTTCGGTCGAATTCACCTTGATGTTAATTTCGTACATGTGGAGATCCAAATAGGTGGATTTTGTGAAAGTTTGCAGCGGAGCGAAACACTCCGAAAATGCACCGAATTGCACTCCTAGTGTCGCCGGTGTCATTGGAGCTTGTTTCGGTCGATTTTGCTCTGATGTTAACTTCATTCAAATCGGTATCCGCACAGTGGACTTTATGAAAGTTTGCCCCGAAGCGAAACACTCCGAAGAAACACCGTATTGCCCTCGTAAGTGTTGTCGGTCACATTGGAGGTTGTTTCGATCAAATTAAGCTTTGATGTTAGTTTACGTACAGGTTGAGATCGAACAAGTGGATTTTGTGAATGTTTGCACCAGTCTGAAACACTCGAAAAATGCAGGGTTGCACTCAATGTGTCGTCGGTCTCATTGGAGCTTGTTTACTTCGATTTCGCTCTGGTGTTAATTTCATTCAAACAAGGATCCGAACAAGTTGAGTTTATGAAAGGTTGGCGGCGAAACACTCTGAAAGACACGGATTGCCCTCGAAAGTGTTGTCGGTCTACTTGGAGCTTGTTTGGTCGAATTCACTTTGATGTTAATTTGGTACAAGTTGAGATCCGAATAGGTGGATTTTGTGAGAGTTACATGGGGGGCGAAACACTGAAAATGGACTCAATTGCACTCCTTAGTGCGCAGGTCTCATTGGAGCTTGTTTGATCGATTTATACTGATGTTAACTTCATTCAAATCGGTTGTCGCGCTGTGGACTTGGCGAAAGTTGCCCCAAAGCGAAACAATTGACGACACACGGATTGCCCTCGTAAGTGTTGTCGGTCTTGTTGGAGCTTGTTTGGTCAATTCACCTTGATGTTAATTTCGTACATGTGCAGATCGAATCGTGGATTTTGTGAAAGTTTGCAGCGGGCGAAACACTCTGAAAATGCACAGTGCATTCCTTAGTGTCGCCGGTCTCATTGTAGCTTCTTTGGTCGATTTAGCTCGATGTTAACTTCATTCAAATCGTTGCCCATACGGTGGACTTCATGAAAGTTTGCCCGGCGAAACACTCGAAGACACGGATTGCCCTCGTAAGTGTTGTCGGTCTTGTTGGAGCTTGTTTACTGTCGAATTAAGCTTTGATATTAATTTCGTACAAGTTGAGATCCGAACAAGTGGATTTTGTGAATGTTTGCACGAAGCGAAACACTCGAAAATGCATCGGTCGCACTCCTATTTGTCGCTGGTCTCCTTTGGAGGTTGTTTAGCCGATTTAGCTCTGTTGTTAATTTCATTCAAACCAGGATCGAACAAGTGGGTTTATGAAAGTTTGCCCGAAGCGAAACACTCGAAGACACGGATTGCCCTCGAAAGAGTTGTCGGTCTGGTCGGAGCTTGTTTGGTCGAATTCACCTTGATGTTAATTTAGTACATGTGGAGATCCAAATAGGTGGATTTTGTGAAAGTTTGCAGCGGGCGAAACACTCGAAAATGCGAAGTGCACTCCTAGTGTCGCGGTGTCATTGGAGCTTGTTTCGGTCGATTTTGCTCTGATGTTAACTTCATTCAAATCGGTATCCGCACAGTGATGGACTTTATGAAAGTTTGCCCCGAAGCGAAACACTCCGAAGAAACACCGTATTGCCCTCGTAAGTGTTGTCGGTCACATTGGAGGTTGTTTCGATCGAATTCGCTTTGATGTTAGTTTCGTACAGGTTGAGATCCGAACAAGTGGATTTTGTGAATGTTTGCACCAGTGCGAAACACTCCAAAAATGCACCGGGTTGCACTCCAATGTGTCGTCGGTCTCATTGGAGCTTGTTTCGCCCGATTTCGCTCTGGTGTTAATTTCATTCAAACAAGGACCCGAACAAGTTGAGTTTATGAAAGGTTGGCCCGAATCGAAACACTCTGAAGACACACCGGATTGCCCTCGAAAGTGTTGTCGGTCTACTTGGAGCTTGTTTCGGTCGAATTCACTTTGATGTTAATTTCGTACAAGTTGAGATCCGAATAGGTGGATTTTGTGAGAGTTACTTGGGGGCGAAACACACGAAAATGGACTCAATTGCACTCCTTAGTGCATGGTCTCACTTTGGAGCTTGTTTGATCGATTTAGCCTGATGTTAACTTCATTCAAATCGGTGTGTATTTGTGGACTTGGCGAAAGTTGCCCCAAAGCGAAACAATTGACGACACACGGATTGCCCTCGTAAGTGTTGTCGGTCTTGTTGGAGCTTGTTTGGTCAATTCACCTTGATGTTAATTTCGTACATGTGCAGATCGAATCGTGGATTTTGTGAAAGTTTGCAGCGGGCGAAACACTCTGAAAATGCACGGTGCATTCCTTAGTGTCGCCGGTCTCATTGTAGCTTCTTCGATCGATTTAGCTCTGATGTTAACTTCATTCAAATCGTTGCCCTTACGGTGGACTTCATGAAAGTTTGCCCGGCGAAACACTCGAAGACACACGGATTGCCCTCGTAAGTGTTGTCGGTCTTGTTGGAGCTTGTTTACTGTCGAATTAAGCTTTGATATTAATTTACGTACAAGTTGAGATCCGAACAAGTGGATTTTGTGAATGTTTGCACGAAGCGAAACACTCGAAAATGCATCGGTCGCACTCCTATTTGTCGCTGGTCTCCTTTGGAGGTTGTTTAGCCGATTTAGCTCTGTTGTTAATTTCATTCAAACCAGGATCGAACAAGTGGGTTTATGAAAGTTTGCCCGGCGAAACACTCGAAGACACACGGATTGCCCTCGAAAGAGTTGTCGGTCTGGTCGGAGCTTGTTTGGTCGAATTCACCTTGATGTTAATTTCGTACATGTGGAGATCCAAATAGGTGGATTTTGTGAAAGTTTGCAGCGGGCGAAACACTCGAAAATGCACGAGTGCACTCCTAGTGTCGCGGTGTCATTGGAGCTTGTTTGATCGATTTTGCTCTGATGTTAACTTCATTCAAATCGGTATCCGCACTGATGGACTTTATGAAAGTTTGCCCGGCGAAACACTCAGAAGAAACACCGTATTGCCCTCGTAAGTGTTGTCGGTCACATTGGAGGTTGTTTGATCAAATTAAGCTTTGATGTTAGTTTAAATACAGGTTGAGATCGAACAAGTGGATTTTGTGAATGTTTGCACCGGTCTGAAACACTCGAAAAAATGGGTTGCACTCAATGTGTCGTCGGTCTCATTGGAGCTTGTTTACGCCGATGTCGCTCTGGTGTTAATTTCATTCAAACAAGGATCCGAACAAGTTGAGTTTATGAAAGGTTGGCGAAGCGAAACACTCACGAAGACACACGGATTGCCCTCGAAAGTGTTGTCGGTCTACTTGGAGCTTGTTTGGTCGAATTCACTTTGATGTTAATTTGGTACAAGTTGAGATCGAATAGGTGGATTTTGTGAGAGTTACTTGCGGGGGCGAAACACAGAAAATGGACTCAATTGCACTCCTTAGTGCGAGGTCTCACGGAGCTTGTTTGATCGATTTAGCCTGATGTTAACTTCATTCAAATCGGTGTCATGCTGTGGACTTGGCGAAAGTTGCCCCAAAGCGAAACAATTGACGACACACGGATTGCCCTCGTAAGTGTTGTCGGTCTTGTTGGAGCTTGTTTGGTCAATTCACCTTGATGTTAATTTCGTACATGTGCAGATCGAATCGTGGATTTTGTGAAAGTTTGCAGCGGGCGAAACACTCTGAAAATGCGAATTGCATTCCTTAGTGTCGCCGGTCTCATTGTAGCTTCTTTCGATCGATTTAGCTCGATGTTAACTTCATTCAAATCGTTGCCCTTACGGTGGACTTCATGAAAGTTTGCCCGGCGAAACACTCGAAGACACGGATTGCCCTCGTAAGTGTTGTCGGTCTTGTTGGAGCTTGTTTACTGTCGAATTCGCTTTGATATTAATTTACGTACAAGTTGAGATCCGAACAAGTGGATTTTGTGAATGTTTGCACGAAGCGAAACACTCGAAAATGCATCGGTCGCACTCCTATTTGTCGCTGGTCTCCTTTGGAGGTTGTTTAGCCGATTTAGCTCTGTTGTTAATTTCATTCAAACCAGGATCGAACAAGTGGGTTTATGAAAGTTTGCCCGGCGAAACACTCGAAGACACACGGATTGCCCTCGAAAGAGTTGTCGGTCTGGTCGGAGCTTGTTTGGTCGAATTCACCTTGATGTTAATTTCGTACATGTGGAGATCCAAATAGGTGGATTTTGTGAAAGTTTGCAGCGGGCGAAACACTCAAAAAATGCAGTGCACTCCTAGTGTCGCGGTGTCATTGGAGCTTGTTTGATCGATTTTGCTCTGATGTTAACTTCATTCAAATCGGTATCCATACGATGGACTTTATGAAAGTTTGCCCGGCGAAACACTCAGAAGAAACACCGTATTGCCCTCGTAAGTGTTGTCGGTCACATTGGAGGTTGTTTGATCAAATTAAGCTTTGATGTTAGTTTACGTACAGGTTGAGATCCGAACAAGTGGATTTTGAGAATGTTTGCACTAGTGTGAAACACTCCGAAAATGCACCGGGTTGCACTCCAATGTGTCGTCGGTCTCATTGGCGCTTGTTTCGCCCGATTTCGCTCTGGTGTTAATTTCATTCAAACAAGGATCCGAACAAGTTGAGTTTATGAAAGGTTGGCCCGAAGCGAAACACTCTGAAGACACACCGGATTGCCCTCGAAAGTGTTGTCGGTCTACATGGAGCTTGTTTCGGTCGAATTCACTTTGATGTTAATTTGGTACAAGTTGAGATCCGAATAGGTGGATTTTGTGAGAGTTACGCTTGGGGCGAAACACACGAAAATGGACTCAATTGCACTCCTTAGTGCGCTTGGTCTCCTTGGAGCTTGTTTGATCGACTTAGCCACGATGTTAACTTCATTCAAATCGGTGTCGCGCTGTGGACTTGGCGAAAGTTGCCCCAAAGCGAAACAATTGACGACACACGGATTGCCCTCGTAAGTGTTGTCGGTCTTGTTGGAGCTTGTTTGGTCAATTCACCTTGATGTTAATTTCGTACATGTGCAGATCGAATCGTGGATTTTGTGAAAGTTTGCAGCGGGCGAAACACTCTGAAAATGCGAAGTGCATTCCTTAGTGTCGCCGGTCTCATTGGAGCTTCTTTCGATCGATTTCGCTCTGATGTTAACTTCATTCAAATCGTTGCCCATACGGTGGACTTCATGAAAGTTTGCCCGGCGAAACACTCGAAGACACACGGATTGCCCTCGTAAGTGTTGTCGGTCTTGTTGGAGCTTGTTTACTGTCGAATTAAGCTTTGATATTAATTTACGTACAAGTTGAGATCCGAACAAGTGGATTTTGTGAATGTTTGCACGAAGCGAAACACTCGAAAATGCATCGGTCGCACTCCTATTTGTCGCTGGTCTCCTTTGGAGGTTGTTTAGCCGATTTAGCTCTGTTGTTAATTTCATTCAAACCAGGATCGAACAAGTGGGTTTATGAAAGTTTGCCCGGCGAAACACTCGAAGACACACGGATTGCCCTCGAAAGAGTTGTCGGTCTGGTCGGAGCTTGTTTGGTCGAATTCACCTTGATGTTAATTTCGTACATGTGGAGATCCAAATAGGTGGATTTTGTGAAAGTTTGCAGCGGGCGAAACACTCGAAAATGCGAAGTGCACTCCTAGTGTCGCGGTGTCATTGGAGCTTGTTTGATCGATTTTGCTCTGATGTTAACTTCATTCAAATCGGTATCCATACGATGGACTTTATGAAAGTTTGCCCGGCGAAACACTCAGAAGAAACACCGTATTGCCCTCGTAAGTGTTGTCGGTCACATTGGAGGTTGTTTGATCAAATTAAGCTTTGATGTTAGTTTCGTACAGGTTGAGATCGAACAAGTGGATTTTGTGAATGTTTGCACCAGTCTGAAACACTCGAAAATGCACGGGTTGCACTCAATGTGTCGTCGGTCTCATTGGAGCTTGTTTAGCCGATTTCGCTCTGGTGTTAATTTCATTCAAACAAGGATCCGAACAAGTTGAGTTTATGAAAGGTTGGCGAAGCGAAACACTCTGAAGACACGGATTGCCCTCGAAAGTGTTGTCGGTCTACTTGGAGCTTGTTTGGTCGAATTCACTTTGATGTTAATTTGGTACAAGTTGAGATCGAATAGGTGGATTTTGTGAGAGTTTGGGGCGAAACACACGAAAATGGACTCAATTGCACTCCTTAGTGCGCGGTCTCATTGGAGCTTGTTTGATCGATTTAGCTCTGATGTTAACTTCATTCAAATCGGTGATCGCGCTGTGGACTTGAAAGGTTGCCCCAAAGCGAAACAATTGACGACACACGGATTGCCCTCGTAAGTGTTGTCGGTCTTGTTGGAGCTTGTTTGGTCAATTCACCTTGATGTTAATTTCGTACATGTGCAGATCGAATAGGTGGATTTTGTGAAAGTTTACAAGTTGCATTTAGCTCGATGTTCTTCATTCAAGATGGAGCACGGATTGTTTCTTGTTCGAGCTTTTAGCTCGAATTCGCTTTGATGTTAATTTTCATTCAAAGTGGATTTTGTGAATGTTTGCCGAAGCGAAACACGGTGACTTTATGAAAGTTTGCCAGCGTTAATTTCATTCGAAACAGTGGAGTTTATGAAAGGAAGACACGGATTGCCCTCTCGCGAAACACTCGAAAAGTGTTGTCGGTCTTGTTGGAATGCTCGAACTTTGATGGACTTTTAATTTGCCGGCGAAAGTGCAGTTGAGATCGATCAAATTAAGCTTTGATGTTAGTTTCGTACAGGTTGAGTGGATTTTTAGTGCGTCGCTCTGGGTCTCATTGCACTCCTAGCTTGTTTGGTCTCACTTTGAGTTAATTTGTTTGATCGATTTAGCTCTGATGTTAACTTCATTCAAATCGAGCTTGTTTGATCGAACGATGTGGACTTTTATGAAAGTTTGCCCAAAAGCGAAACAATTGACGACACACGGATTGCCCTCGTAAGTGTTGTCGGTCTTGTTGGAGCTTGTTTGGTCAATTCACCTTGATGTTAATTTCGTACATGTGCAGATCCGAATCGTGGATTTTGTGAAAGTTTGCAGCGGGCGAAACACTCTGAAAATGCAAGTGCATTCCTTAGTGTCGCCGGTCTCATTGGAGCTTCTTTGATCGATTTAGCTCTGATGTTAACTTCATTCAAATCGTTGCCCATACGGTGGACTTCATGAAAGTTTGCCCGGCGAAACACTCGAAGACACACGGATTGCCCTCGTAAGTGTTGTCGGTCTTGTTGGAGCTTGTTTACTGTCGAATTAAGCTTTGATATTAATTTCGTACAAGTTGAGATCCGAACAAGTGGATTTTGTGAATGTTTGCACGAAGCGAAACACTCGAAAATGCATCGGTCGCACTCCTATTTGTCGCTGGTCTCTTTGGAGGTTGTTTAGCCGATTTAGCTCTGTTGTTAATTTCATTCAAACCAGGATCGAACAAGTGGGTTTATGAAAGTTTGCCCGGCGAAACACTCGAAGACACGGATTGCCCTCGAAAGAGTTGTCGGTCTGGTCGGAGCTTGTTTGGTCGAATTCACCTTGATGTTAATTTCGTACATGTGGAGATCCAAATAGGTGGATTTTGTGAAAGTTTGCAGCGGGCGAAACACTCGAAAATGCGAAGTGCACTCCTAGTGTCGCGGTGTCATTGGAGCTTGTTTGATCGATTTTGCTCTGATGTTAACTTCATTCAAATCGGTATCCATACTGATGGACTTTATGAAAGTTTGCCCGGCGAAACACTCAGAAGAAACACCGTATTGCCCTCGTAAGTGTTGTCGGTCACATTGGAGGTTGTTTGATCAAATTAAGCTTTGATGTTAGTTTACGTACAGGTTGAGATCGAACAAGTGGATTTTGTGAATGTTTGCACCAGTGCGAAACACTCCGAAAATGCACCGGGTTGCACTCCAATGTGTCGTCGGTCTCATTGGAGCTTGTTTCGCCCGATTTCGCTCTGGTGTTAATTTCATTCAAACAAGGATCCGAACAAGTTGAGTTTATGAAAGGTTGGCCCGAAGCGAAACACTCTGAAGACACACCGGATTGCCCTCGAAAGTGTTGTCGGTCTACTTGGAGCTTGTTTCGGTCGAATTCACTTTGATGTTAATTTGGTACAAGTTGAGATCGAATAGGTGGATTTTGTGAGAGTTATGCTTGGGGGCGAAACACACGAAAATGGACTCAATTGCACTCCTTAGTGCGCAGGTCTCATTGGAGCTTGTTTGATCGACTTAGCCTGATGTTAACTTCATTCAAATCGGTGTCATATTTGTGGACTTGGCGAAAGTTGCCCCAAAGCGAAACAATTGACGACACACGGATTGCCCTCGTAAGTGTTGTCGGTCTTGTTGGAGCTTGTTTGGTCAATTCACCTTGATGTTAATTTCGTACATGTGCAGATCGAATCGTGGATTTTGTGAAAGTTTGCAGCGGGCGAAACACTCTGAAAATGCACGGTGCATTCCTTAGTGTCGCCGGTCTCATTGTAGCTTCTTTGATCGATTTAGCTCTGATGTTAACTTCATTCAAATCGTTGCCCATACGGTGGACTTCATGAAAGTTTGCCCGGCGAAACACTCGAAGACACACGGATTGCCCTCGTAAGTGTTGTCGGTCTTGTTGGAGCTTGTTTACTGTCGAATTAAGCTTTGATATTAATTTCGTACAAGTTGAGATCGAACAAGTGGATTTTGTGAATGTTTGCACGAAGCGAAACACTCGAAAATGCATCGGTCGCACTCCTATTTGTCGCTGGTCTCCTTTGGAGGTTGTTTAGCCGATTTAGCTCTGTTGTTAATTTCATTCAAACCAGGATCGAACAAGTGGGTTTATGAAAGTTTGCCCGGCGAAACACTCGAAGACACACGGATTGCCCTCGAAAGAGTTGTCGGTCTGGTCGGAGCTTGTTTGGTCGAATTCACCTTGATGTTAATTTAGTACATGTGGAGATCCAAATAGGTGGATTTTGTGAAAGTTTGCAGCGGGCGAAACACTCGAAAATGCACGAAGTGCACTCCTAGTGTCGCGGTGTCATTGGAGCTTGTTTGATCGATTTTGCTCTGATGTTAACTTCATTCAAATCGGTATCCGCACTGATGGACTTTATGAAAGTTTGCCCGGCGAAACACTCAGAAGAAACACCGTATTGCCCTCGTAAGTGTTGTCGGTCACATTGGAGGTTGTTTGATCAAATTAAGCTTTGATGTTAGTTTACGTACAGGTTGAGATCGAACAAGTGGATTTTGTGAATGTTTGCACCAGTCTGAAACACTCGAAAAATGCCGGGTTGCACTCAATGTGTCGTCGGTCTCATTGGAGCTTGTTTAGCCGATTTCGCTCTGGTGTTAATTTCATTCAAACAAGGATCCGAACAAGTTGAGTTTATGAAAGGTTGGCGGCGAAACACTCTGAAGACACACGGATTGCCCTCGAAAGTGTTGTCGGTCTACTTGGAGCTTGTTTGGTCGAATTCACTTTGATGTTAATTTGGTACAAGTTGAGATCGAATAGGTGGATTTTGTGAGAGTTACATGGGGGCGAAACACGAAAATGGACTCAATTGCACTCCTTAGTGCGCAGGTCTCCTTGGAGCTTGTTTGATCGACTTAGCCTGATGTTAACTTCATTCAAATCGGTGTCGCGCTGTGGACTTGCGAAAGTTGCCCCAAAGCGAAACAATTGACGACACGGATTGCCCTCGTAAGTGTTGTCGGTCTTGTTGGAGCTTGTTTGGTCAATTCACCTTGATGTTAATTTCGTACATGTGCAGATCGAATCGTGGATTTTGTGAAAGTTTGCAGCGGGCGAAACACTCTGAAAATGCACGGTGCATTCCTTAGTGTCGCCGGTCTCATTGTAGCTTCTTTGGTCGATTTAGCTCTGATGTTAACTTCATTCAAATCGTTGCCCTTACGGTGGACTTCATGAAAGTTTGCCCGGCGAAACACTCGAAGACACACGGATTGCCCTCGTAAGTGTTGTCGGTCTTGTTGGAGCTTGTTTACTGTCGAATTAAGCTTTGATATTAATTTACGTACAAGTTGAGATCCGAACAAGTGGATTTTGTGAATGTTTGCACGAAGCGAAACACTCGAAAATGCATCGGTCGCACTCCTATTTGTCGCTGGTCTCCTTGGAGGTTGTTTAGCCGATTTAGCTCTGTTGTTAATTTCATTCAAACCAGGATCGAACAAGTGGGTTTATGAAAGTTTGCCCGGCGAAACACTCGAAGACACACGGATTGCCCTCGAAAGAGTTGTCGGTCTGGTCGGAGCTTGTTTGGTCGAATTCACCTTGATGTTAATTTCGTACATGTGGAGATCCAAATAGGTGGATTTTGTGAAAGTTTGCAGCGGGCGAAACACTCGAAAATGCGAAGTGCACTCCTAGTGTCGCGGTGTCATTGGAGCTTGTTTGATCGATTTTGCTCTGATGTTAACTTCATTCAAATCGGTATCCATACGATGGACTTTATGAAAGTTTGCCCGGCGAAACACTCAGAAGAAACACCGTATTGCCCTCGTAAGTGTTGTCGGTCACATTGGAGGTTGTTTGATCAAATTAAGCTTTGATGTTAGTTTACGTACAGGTTGAGATCGAACAAGTGGATTTTGTGAATGTTTGCACCAGTCTGAAACACTCGAAAAATGCACGGGTTGCACTCAATGTGTCGTCGGTCTCATTGGAGCTTGTTTAGCCGATTTCGCTCTGGTGTTAATTTCATTCAAACAAGGATCCGAACAAGTTGAGTTTATGAAAGGTTGGCCGGCGAAACACTCGAAGACACACGGATTGCCCTCGAAAGTGTTGTCGGTCTACTTGGAGCTTGTTTGATCGAATTCACTTTGATGTTAATTTGGTACAAGTTGAGATCGAATAGGTGGATTTTGTGAGAGTTCGCATTTGGGGCGAAACACACGAAAATGGACTCAATTGCACTCCTTAGTGCATGAGGTCTCACTTGGAGCTTGTTTGATCGACCATACGATGTTAACTTCATTCAAATCGATTGTCGCGCTGTGGACTTGGCGAAAGTTGCCCCAAAGCGAAACAATTGACGACACACGGATTGCCCTCGTAAGTGTTGTCGGTCTTGTTGGAGCTTGTTTGGTCAATTCACCTTGATGTTAATTTCGTACATGTGCAGATCGAATCGTGGATTTTGTGAAAGTTTGCAGCGGGCGAAACACTCTGAAAATGCGAAGTGCATTCCTTAGTGTCGCCGGTCTCATTGGAGCTTCTTTCGGTCGATTTAGCTCTGATGTTAACTTCATTCAAATCGTTGCCCTTACGGTGGACTTCATGAAAGTTTGCCCGGCGAAACACTCGAAGACACGGATTGCCCTCGTAAGTGTTGTCGGTCTTGTTGGAGCTTGTTTACTGTCGAATTAAGCTTTGATATTAATTTACGTACAAGTTGAGATCCGAACAAGTGGATTTTGTGAATGTTTGCACGAAGCGAAACACTCGAAAATGCATCGGTCGCACTCCTATTTGTCGCTGGTCTCCTTTGGAGGTTGTTTACTTGGATTTAGCTCTGTTGTTAATTTCATTCAAACCAGGATCGAACAAGTGGGTTTATGAAAGTTTGCCCGAAGCGAAACACTCCGAAGACACACCGGATTGCCCTCGAAAGAGTTGTCGGT
Organism: Guadua angustifolia; assembly: GCA_036346375.1. Classification (NCBI taxonomy): domain Eukaryota; kingdom Viridiplantae; phylum Streptophyta; class Magnoliopsida; order Poales; family Poaceae; genus Guadua; species Guadua angustifolia. The sequence goes on from JAYEVE010000419.1 coordinate 22,910, forward strand.
CTGGTCGGAGCTTGTTTCGGTCGAATTCACCTTGATGTTAATTTCGTACATGTGGAGATCCAAATAGGTGGATTTTGTGAAAGTTTGCAGCGGGCGAAACACTCGAAAATGCGAAGTGCACTCCTAGTGTCGCGGTGTCATTGGAGCTTGTTTGATCGATTTTGCTCTGATGTTAACTTCATTCAAATCGGTATCCATACGATGGACTTTATGAAAGTTTGCCCGGCGAAACACTCAGAAGAAACACCGTATTGCCCTCGTAAGTGTTGTCGGTCACATTGGAGGTTGTTTGATCAAATTAAGCTTTGATGTTAGTTTACGTACAGGTTGAGATCGAACAAGTGGATTTTGTGAATGTTTGCACCAGTCTGAAACACTCAAAAAATGCACGGGTTGCACTCAATGTGTCGTCGGTCTCATTGGAGCTTGTTTAGCCGATGTCGCTCTGGTGTTAATTTCATTCAAACAAGGATCCGAACAAGTTGAGTTTATGAAAGGTTGGCCGGCGAAACACTCGAAGACACACGGATTGCCCTCGAAAGTGTTGTCGGTCTACTTGGAGCTTGTTTGGTCGAATTCACTTTGATGTTAATTTGGTACAAGTTGAGATCCGAATAGGTGGATTTTGTGAGAGTTCGCTTGGGGCGAAACACACGAAAATGGACTCAATTGCACTCCTTAGTGCCGCAGGTCTCACTTGGAGCTTGTTTGATCGACTTAGCCTGATGTTAACTTCATTCAAATCGGTGTCGCGCTGTGGACTTAATGAAAGTTGCCCCAAAGCGAAACAATTGACGACACGGATTGCCCTCGTAAGTGTTGTCGGTCTTGTTGGAGCTTGTTTGGTCAATTCACCTTGATGTTAATTTCGTACATGTGCAGATCGAATCGTGGATTTTGTGAAAGTTTGCAGCGGGCGAAACACTCTGAAAATGCACGAATTGCATTCCTTAGTGTCGCCGGTCTCATTGGAGCTTCTTTGGTCGATTTAGCTCGATGTTAACTTCATTCAAATCGTTGCCCATACGGTGGACTTCATGAAAGTTTGCCCGGCGAAACACTCGAAGACACACGGATTGCCCTCGTAAGTGTTGTCGGTCTTGTTGGAGCTTGTTTACTGTCGAATTAAGCTTTGATATTAATTTCGTACAAGTTGAGATCGAACAAGTGGATTTTGTGAATGTTTGCACGAAGCGAAACACTCGAAAATGCATCGGTCGCACTCCTATTTGTCGCTGGTCTCTTTGGAGGTTGTTTACCGATTTAGCTCTGTTGTTAATTTCATTCAAACCAGGATCGAACAAGTGGGTTTATGAAAGTTTGCCCGGCGAAACACTCGAAGACACCGGATTGCCCTCGAAAGAGTTGTCGGTCTGGTCGGAGCTTGTTTCGGTCGAATTCACCTTGATGTTAATTTCGTACATGTGGAGATCCAAATAGGTGGATTTTGTGAAAGTTTGCAGCGGAGCGAAACACTCCGAAAATGCACCGAATTGCACTCCTAGTGTCGCCGGTGTCATTGGAGCTTGTTTCGGTCGATTTTGCTCTGATGTTAACTTCATTCAAATCGGTATCCGCACAGTGGACTTTATGAAAGTTTGCCCCGAAGCGAAACACTCCGAAGAAACACCGTATTGCCCTCGTAAGTGTTGTCGGTCACATTGGAGGTTGTTTCGATCAAATTCGCTTTGATGTTAGTTTACGTACAGGTTGAGATCGAACAAGTGGATTTTGTGAATGTTTGCACCAGTCTGAAACACTCGAAAAATGCGGGTTGCACTCCAATGTGTCGTCGGTCTCATTGGAGCTTGTTTCGCCCGATGTCGCTCTGGTGTTAATTTCATTCAAACAAGGATCCGAACAAGTTGAGTTTATGAAAGGTTGGCCCGAAGCGAAACACTCTGAAGACACACCGGATTGCCCTCGAAAGTGTTGTCGGTCTACTTGGAGCTTGTTTCGGTCGAATTCACTTTGATGTTAATTTGGTACAAGTTGAGATCGAATAGGTGGATTTTGTGAGAGTTAGTTTATGCAGGTTTGGGGCGAAACACACGAAAATGGACTCAATTGCACTCCTTAGTGCGCTTGGTCTCACGGAGCTTGTTTGATCGACTTAGCATACGATGTTAACTTCATTCAAATCGGTGTCGCATGTTGTGGACTTGAAAGTTGCCCCAAAGCGAAACAATTGACGACACACGGATTGCCCTCGTAAGTGTTGTCGGTCTTGTTGGAGCTTGTTTGGTCAATTCACCTTGATGTTAATTTCGTACATGTGCAGATCGAATCGTGGATTTTGTGAAAGTTTGCAGCGGGCGAAACACTCTGAAAATGCACGTGCATTCCTTAGTGTCGCCGGTCTCATTGGAGCTTCTTTGATCGATTTAGCTCTGATGTTAACTTCATTCAAATCGTTGCCCATACGGTGGACTTCATGAAAGTTTGCCCGGCGAAACACTCGAAAGACACGGATTGCCCTCGTAAGTGTTGTCGGTCTTGTTGGAGCTTGTTTACTGTCGAATTAAGCTTTGATATTAATTTACGTACAAGTTGAGATCCGAACAAGTGGATTTTGTGAATGTTTGCACGAAGCGAAACACTCGAAAATGCATCGGTCGCACTCCTATTTGTCGCTGGTCTCCTTTGGAGGTTGTTTAGCCGATTTAGCTCTGTTGTTAATTTCATTCAAACCAGGATCGAACAAGTGGGTTTATGAAAGTTTGCCCGGCGAAACACTCGAAGACACACGGATTGCCCTCGAAAGAGTTGTCGGTCTGGTGGAGCTTGTTTGGTCGAATTCACCTTGATGTTAATTTCGTACATGTGGAGATCCAAATAGGTGGATTTTGTGAAAGTTTGCAGCGGGCGAAACACTCGAAAATGCACGAATTGCACTCCTAGTGTCGCGGTGTCATTGGAGCTTGTTTGATCGATTTTGCTCTGATGTTAACTTCATTCAAATCGGTATCCATACGATGGACTTTATGAAAGTTTGCCCGGCGAAACACTCAGAAGAAACACCGTATTGCCCTCGTAAGTGTTGTCGGTCACATTGGAGGTTGTTTGATCAAATTAAGCTTTGATGTTAGTTTAAATACAGGTTGAGATCGAACAAGTGGATTTTGTGAATGTTTGCACCAGTCTGAAACACAAAAAATGCGTCGGTCTCATTGGGGTTGCACTCAATGTGTCGTCGGTCTCATTGGAGCTTGTTTAGCCGATTTCGCTCTGGTGTTAATTTCATTCAAACAAGGATCCGAACAAGTTGAGTTTATGAAAGGTTGGCCGAAGCGAAACACTCGAAGACACGGATTGCCCTCGAAAGTGTTGTCGGTCTACTTGGAGCTTGTTTGGTCGAATTCACTTTGATGTTAATTTGGTACAAGTTGAGATCCGAATAGGTGGATTTTGTGAGAGTTAGCTTGCGGGGCGAAACACTGAAAATGGACTCAATTGCACTCCTTAGTGCCGCAGGTCTCACTTTGGAGCTTGTTTGATCGACTTAGCCTGATGTTAACTTCATTCAAATCGGTGTCATATTTGTGGACTTGGCGAAAGTTGCCCCAAAGCGAAACAATTGACGACACACGGATTGCCCTCGTAAGTGTTGTCGGTCTTGTTGGAGCTTGTTTGGTCAATTCACCTTGATGTTAATTTCGTACATGTGCAGATCGAATCGTGGATTTTGTGAAAGTTTGCAGCGGGCGAAACACTCTGAAAATGCACGGTGCATTCCTTAGTGTCGCCGGTCTCATTGGAGCTTCTTTCGATCGATTTAGCTCTGATGTTAACTTCATTCAAATCGTTGCCTTACGGTGGACTTCATGAAAGTTTGCCCGGCGAAACACTCGAAGACACGGATTGCCCTCGTAAGTGTTGTCGGTCTTGTTGGAGCTTGTTTACTGTCGAATTAAGCTTTGATATTAATTTCGTACAAGTTGAGATCCGAACAAGTGGATTTTGTGAATGTTTGCACGAAGCGAAACACTCGAAAATGCATCGGTCGCACTCCTATTTGTCGCTGGTCTCCTTGGAGGTTGTTTAGCCGATTTAGCTCTGTTGTTAATTTCATTCAAACCAGGATCGAACAAGTGGGTTTATGAAAGTTTGCCCGGCGAAACACTCCGAAGACACACCGGATTGCCCTCGAAAGAGTTGTCGGTCTGGTCGGAGCTTGTTTCGGTCGAATTCACCTTGATGTTAATTTCGTACATGTGGAGATCCAAATAGGTGGATTTTGTGAAAGTTTGCAGCGGAGCGAAACACTCCGAAAATGCACCGAATTGCACTCCTAGTGTCGCCGGTGTCATTGGAGCTTGTTTCGGTCGATTTTGCTCTGATGTTAACTTCATTCAAATCGGTATCCGCACAGTGGACTTTATGAAAGTTTGCCCCGAAGCGAAACACTCCGAAGAAACACCGTATTGCCCTCGTAAGTGTTGTCGGTCACATTGGAGGTTGTTTCGATCAAATTCGCTTTGATGTTAGTTTCGTACAGGTTGAGATCCGAACAAGTGGATTTTGTGAATGTTTGCACCAGTCTGAAACACTCGAAAATGCGGGTTGCACTCAATGTGTCGTCGGTCTCATTGGAGCTTGTTTACGCCGATTTCGCTCTGGTGTTAATTTCATTCAAACAAGGATCCGAACAAGTTGAGTTTATGAAAGGTTGGCGGCGAAACACTCTGAAGACACACGGATTGCCCTCGAAAGTGTTGTCGGTCTACTTGGAGCTTGTTTGGTCGAATTCACTTTGATGTTAATTTGGTACAAGTTGAGATCGAATAGGTGGATTTTGTGAGAGTTAGCTTGGGGGCGAAACACACGAAAATGGACTCAATTGCACTCCTTAGTGCATGAGGTCTCACTTGGAGCTTGTTTGATCGACTTAGCATACGATGTTAACTTCATTCAAATCGGTGTCATGTTGTGGACTTGATGAAAGTTGCCCCAAAGCGAAACAATTGACGACACACGGATTGCCCTCGTAAGTGTTGTCGGTCTTGTTGGAGCTTGTTTGGTCAATTCACCTTGATGTTAATTTCGTACATGTGCAGATCGAATCGTGGATTTTGTGAAAGTTTGCAGCGGGCGAAACACTCTGAAAATGCAGTGCATTCCTTAGTGTCGCGGTCTCATTGTAGCTTCTTTCGATCGATTTAGCTCTGATGTTAACTTCATTCAAATCGTTGCCCATACGGTGGACTTCATGAAAGTTTGCCCGGCGAAACACTCGAACACACGGATTGCCCTCGTAAGTGTTGTCGGTCTTGTTGGAGCTTGTTTACTGTCGAATTCGCTTTGATATTAATTTCGTACAAGTTGAGATCGAACAAGTGGATTTTGTGAATGTTTGCACGAAGCGAAACACTCGAAAATGCATCGGTCGCACTCCTATTTGTCGCTGGTCTCCTTTGGAGGTTGTTTACCGATTTAGCTCTGTTGTTAATTTCATTCAAACCAGGATCGAACAAGTGGGTTTATGAAAGTTTGCCCCGAAGCGAAACACTCCGAAGACACACCGGATTGCCCTCGAAAGAGTTGTCGGTCTGGTCGGAGCTTGTTTCGGTCGAATTCACCTTGATGTTAATTTCGTACATGTGGAGATCCAAATAGGTGGATTTTGTGAAAGTTTGCAGCGGAGCGAAACACTCCGAAAATGCACCGAATTGCACTCCTAGTGTCGCCGGTGTCATTGGAGCTTGTTTCGGTCGATTTTGCTCTGATGTTAACTTCATTCAAATCGGTATCCATACGATGGACTTTATGAAAGTTTGCCCGGCGAAACACTCAGAAGAAACACCGTATTGCCCTCGTAAGTGTTGTCGGTCACATTGGAGGTTGTTTGATCAAATTAAGCTTTGATGTTAGTTTCGTACAGGTTGAGATCGAACAAGTGGATTTTGTGAATGTTTGCACCAGTCTGAAACACTCGAAAAAGCTCCGGGTTGCACTCCAATGTGTCGTCGGTCTCATTGGAGCTTGTTTCGCCTGATGTCGCTCTGGTGTTAATTTCATTCAAACAAGGATCCGAACAAGTTGAGTTTATGAAAGGTTGGCGAAGCGAAACACTCGAAGACACACGGATTGCCCTCGAAAGTGTTGTCGGTCTACTTGGAGCTTGTTTGGTCGAATTCACTTTGATGTTAATTTGGTACAAGTTGAGATCGAATAGGTGGATTTTGTGAGAGTTAGCTTGGGAGGCGAAAACACGAAAATGGACTCAATTGCACTCCTTAGTGCATGAGGTCTCACGGAGCTTGTTTGATCGATTTAGCCTGATGTTAACTTCATTCAAATCGGTGTCGCGCTGTGGACTTGGCGAAAGTTGCCCCAAAAGCGAAACAATTGACGACACACGGATTGCCCTCGTAAGTGTTGTCGGTCTTGTTGGAGCTTGTTTGGTCAATTCACCTTGATGTTAATTTCGTACATGTGCAGATCGAATCGTGGATTTTGTGAAAGTTTGCAGCGGGCGAAACACTCTGAAAATGCACGAATTGCATTCCTTAGTGTCGCCGGTCTCATTGTAGCTTCTTTGGTCGATTTAGCTCTGATGTTAACTTCATTCAAATCGTTGCCCATACGGTGGACTTCATGAAAGTTTGCCCGGCGAAACACTCGAAGACACGGATTGCCCTCGTAAGTGTTGTCGGTCTTGTTGGAGCTTGTTTACTGTCGAATTAAGCTTTGATATTAATTTACGTACAAGTTGAGATCCGAACAAGTGGATTTTGTGAATGTTTGCAAGCGAAACACTCGAAAATGCATCGGTCGCACTCCTATTTGTCGCTGGTCTCCTTTGGAGGTTGTTTTTAGCCGATTTAGCTCTGTTGTTAATTTCATTCAAACCAGGATCGAACAAGTGGGTTTATGAAAGTTTGCCCGGCGAAACACTCGAAGACACGGATTGCCCTCGAAAGAGTTGTCGGTCTGGTCGGAGCTTGTTTGATCGAATTCACCTTGATGTTAATTTCGTACATGTGGAGATCCAAATAGGTGGATTTTGTGAAAGTTTGCAGCGGGCGAAACACTCGAAAATGCACAGTGCACTCCTAGTGTCGCGGTGTCATTGGAGCTTGTTTGATCGATTTTGCTCTGATGTTAACTTCATTCAAATCGGTATCCATACGATGGACTTTATGAAAGTTTGCCCGGCGAAACACTCAGAAGAAACACCGTATTGCCCTCGTAAGTGTTGTCGGTCACATTGGAGGTTGTTTGATCAAATTAAGCTTTGATGTTAGTTTCGTACAGGTTGAGATCCGAACAAGTGGATTTTGTGAATGTTTGCACCAGTGCGAAACACTCCGAAAATGCACCGGGTTGCACTCCAATGTGTCGTCGGTCTCATTGGAGCTTGTTTCGCCCGATTTCGCTCTGGTGTTAATTTCATTCAAACAAGGATCCGAACAAGTTGAGTTTATGAAAGGTTGGCCCGAAGCGAAACACTCTGAAGACACACCGGATTGCCCTCGAAAGTGTTGTCGGTCTACTTGGAGCTTGTTTCGGTCGAATTCACTTTGATGTTAATTTCGTACAAGTTGAGATCGAATAGGTGGATTTTGTGAGAGTTACGGGGCGAAACACACGAAAATGGACTCAATTGCACTCCTTAGTGCATGCAGGTCTCACTTTGGAGCTTGTTTGATCGACTTAGCATACGATGTTAACTTCATTCAAATCGGTGTCGCTTATTTGTGGACTTTGATGAAAGTTGCCCAAAGCGAAACAATTGACGACACACGGATTGCCCTCGTAAGTGTTGTCGGTCTTGTTGGAGCTTGTTTGGTCAATTCACCTTGATGTTAATTTCGTACATGTGCAGATCGAATCGTGGATTTTGTGAAAGTTTGCAGCGGGCGAAACACTCTGAAAATGCACGAAGTGCATTCCTTAGTGTCGCCGGTCTCATTGGAGCTTCTTTGGTCGATTTAGCTCTGATGTTAACTTCATTCAAATCGTTGCCCATACGGTGGACTTCATGAAAGTTTGCCCGGCGAAACACTCGAAGACACACGGATTGCCCTCGTAAGTGTTGTCGGTCTTGTTGGAGCTTGTTTACTGTCGAATTAAGCTTTGATATTAATTTCGTACAAGTTGAGATCCGAACAAGTGGATTTTGTGAATGTTTGCAAAGCGAAACACTCGAAAATGCATCGGTCGCACTCCTATTTGTCGCTGGTCTCCTTTGGAGGTTGTTTAGCCGATTTAGCTCTGTTGTTAATTTCATTCAAACCAGGATCGAACAAGTGGGTTTATGAAAGTTTGCCCGGCGAAACACTCGAAGACACACGGATTGCCCTCGAAAGAGTTGTCGGTCTGGTCGGAGCTTGTTTGGTCGAATTCACCTTGATGTTAATTTCGTACATGTGGAGATCCAAATAGGTGGATTTTGTGAAAGTTTGCAGCGGGCGAAACACTCGAAAATGCGAATTGCACTCCTAGTGTCGCGGTGTCATTGGAGCTTGTTTGATCGATTTTGCTCTGATGTTAACTTCATTCAAATCGGTATCCATACGATGGACTTTATGAAAGTTTGCCCGGCGAAACACTCAGAAGAAACACCGTATTGCCCTCGTAAGTGTTGTCGGTCACATTGGAGGTTGTTTGATCAAATTAAGCTTTGATGTTAGTTTCGTACAGGTTGAGATCGAACAAGTGGATTTTGTGAATGTTTGCACCAGTCTGAAACACTCGAAAAAAAGCAGGGTTGCACTCAATGTGTCGTCGGTCTCATTGGAGCTTGTTTACGCCGATTCGCTCTGGTGTTAATTTCATTCAAACAAGGATCCGAACAAGTTGAGTTTATGAAAGGTTGGCCGAAGCGAAACACTCTGAAGACACACGGATTGCCCTCGAAAGTGTTGTCGGTCTACTTGGAGCTTGTTTGGTCGAATTCACTTTGATGTTAATTTGGTACAAGTTGAGATCGAATAGGTGGATTTTGTGAGAGTTAGCTTGGGGGCGAAACACACGAAAATGGACTCAATTGCACTCCTTAGTGCCGCAGGTCTCTTGGAGCTTGTTTGATCGACTTAGCCTGATGTTAACTTCATTCAAATCGGTGTCGCGCTGTGGACTTGGCGAAAGTTGCCCCAAAAGCGAAACAATTGACGACACACGGATTGCCCTCGTAAGTGTTGTCGGTCTTGTTGGAGCTTGTTTGGTCAATTCACCTTGATGTTAATTTCGTACATGTGCAGATCGAATCGTGGATTTTGTGAAAGTTTGCAGCGGGCGAAACACTCTGAAAATGCACGGTGCATTCCTTAGTGTCGCGGTCTCATTGTAGCTTCTTTGGTCGATTTAGCTCTGATGTTAACTTCATTCAAATCGTTGCCCTTACGGTGGACTTCATGAAAGTTTGCCCGGCGAAACACTCGAAGACACGGATTGCCCTCGTAAGTGTTGTCGGTCTTGTTGGAGCTTGTTTACTGTCGAATTCGCTTTGATATTAATTTAACGTACAAGTTGAGATCCGAACAAGTGGATTTTGTGAATGTTTGCACGAAGCGAAACACTCGAAAATGCATCGGTCGCACTCCTATTTGTCGCTGGTCTCCTTTGGAGGTTGTTTAGCCGATTTAGCTCTGTTGTTAATTTCATTCAAACCAGGATCGAACAAGTGGGTTTATGAAAGTTTGCCCGAGCGAAACACTCGAAGACACACGGATTGCCCTCGAAAGAGTTGTCGGTCTGGTCGGAGCTTGTTTGGTCGAATTCACCTTGATGTTAATTTCGTACATGTGGAGATCCAAATAGGTGGATTTTGTGAAAGTTTGCAGCGGGCGAAACACTCGAAAATGCACGAATTGCACTCCTAGTGTCGCGGTGTCATTGGAGCTTGTTTGATCGATTTTGCTCTGATGTTAACTTCATTCAAATCGGTATCCATACGATGGACTTTATGAAAGTTTGCCCGGCGAAACACTCAGAAGAAACACCGTATTGCCCTCGTAAGTGTTGTCGGTCACATTGGAGGTTGTTTGATCAAATTAAGCTTTGATGTTAGTTTCGTACAGGTTGAGATCGAACAAGTGGATTTTGTGAATGTTTGCACCAGTCTGAAACACTCGAAAATGCACGGGTTGCACTCAATGTGTCGTCGGTCTCATTGGAGCTTGTTTACGCCGATTTCGCTCTGGTGTTAATTTCATTCAAACAAGGATCCGAACAAGTTGAGTTTATGAAAGGTTGGCGGCGAAACACTCTGAAGACACACGGATTGCCCTCGAAAGTGTTGTCGGTCTACTTGGAGCTTGTTTGGTCGAATTCACTTTGATGTTAATTTGGTACAAGTTGAGATCGGATAGGTGGATTTTGTGAGAGTTACTTGCGGGAGGCGAAACACACGAAAATGGACTCAATTGCACTCCTTAGTGCGCAGGTCTCACTTGGAGCTTGTTTGATCGACTTAGCATACGATGTTAACTTCATTCAAATCGGTGTCGCGCTGTGGACATGAAAGTTGCCCCAAAGCGAAACAATTGACGACACACGGATTGCCCTCGTAAGTGTTGTCGGTCTTGTTGGAGCTTGTTTGGTCAATTCACCTTGATGTTAATTTCGTACATGTGCAGATCGAATCGTGGATTTTGTGAAAGTTTGCAGCGGGCGAAACACTCTGAAAATGCACGTGCATTCCTTAGTGTCGCCGGTCTCATTGTAGCTTCTTTGGTCGATTTAGCTCGATGTTAACTTCATTCAAATCGTTGCCCATACGGTGGACTTCATGAAAGTTTGCCCGGCGAAACACTCGAAGACACGGATTGCCCTCGTAAGTGTTGTCGGTCTTGTTGGAGCTTGTTTACTGTCGAATTAAGCTTTGATATTAATTTCGTACAAGTTGAGATCCGAACAAGTGGATTTTGTGAATGTTTGCACGAAGCGAAACACTCGAAAATGCATCGGTCGCACTCCTATTTGTCGCTGGTCTCCTTTGGAGGTTGTTTAGCCGATTTCGCTCTGTTGTTAATTTCATTCAAACCAGGATCGAACAAGTGGGTTTATGAAAGTTTGCCCGGCGAAACACTCAGAAGACACACGGATTGCCCTCGAAAGAGTTGTCGGTCTGGTCGGAGCTTGTTTGGTCGAATTCACCTTGATGTTAATTTCGTACATGTGGAGATCCAAATAGGTGGATTTTGTGAAAGTTTGCAGCGGGCGAAACACTCGAAAATGCACGAAGTGCACTCCTAGTGTCGCGGTGTCATTGGAGCTTGTTTGATCGATTTTGCTCTGATGTTAACTTCATTCAAATCGGTATCCATACGATGGACTTTATGAAAGTTTGCCCGGCGAAACACTCAGAAGAAACACCGTATTGCCCTCGTAAGTGTTGTCGGTCACATTGGAGGTTGTTTGATCAAATTAAGCTTTGATGTTAGTTTCGTACAGGTTGAGATCGAACAAGTGGATTTTGTGAATGTTTGCACCAGTCTGAAACACTCGAAAATGCGAACAAGTTGAGGGTTGCACTCAATGTGTCGTCGGTCTCATTGGAGCTTGTTTACGCCCGATTAAGCTCTGGTGTTAATTTCATTCAAACAAGGATCCGAACAAGTTGAGTTTATGAAAGGTTGGCGGCGAAACACTCTGAAGACACACGGATTGCCCTCGAAAGTGTTGTCGGTCTACTTGGAGCTTGTTTGGTCGAATTCACTTTGATGTTAATTTGGTACAAGTTGAGATCGGATAGGTGGATTTTGTGAGAGTTAGCTTGGGGGCGAAACACGAAAATGGACTCAATTGCACTCCTTAGTGCATTGGTCTCATTGGAGCTTGTTTGATCGACTTAGCCTGATGTTAACTTCATTCAAATCGGTGTCGCGCTGTGGACTTGCGAAAGTTGCCCCAAAGCGAAACAATTGACGACACACGGATTGCCCTCGTAAGTGTTGTCGGTCTTGTTGGAGCTTGTTTGGTCAATTCACCTTGGTGTTAATTTCGTACATGTGCAGATCGAATCGTGGATTTTGTGAAAGTTTGCAGCGGGCGAAACACTCTGAAAAATGCAATTGCATTCCTTAGTGTCGCCGGTCTCATTGTAGCTTCTTTCGATCGATTTAGCTCTGATGTTAACTTCATTCAAATCGTTGCCCTTACGGTGGACTTCATGAAAGTTTGCCCGGCGAAACACTCGAAACACACGGATTGCCCTCGTAAGTGTTGTCGGTCTTGTTGGAGCTTGTTTACTGTCGAATTAAGCTTTGATATTAATTTCGTACAAGTTGAGATCCGAACAAGTGGATTTTGTGAATGTTTGCACGAAGCGAAACACTCGAAAATGCATCGGTCGCACTCCTATTTGTCGCTGGTCTCCTTTGGAGGTTGTTTAGCCGATTTAGCTCTGTTGTTAATTTCATTCAAACCAGGATCGAACAAGTGGGTTTATGAAAGTTTGCCCGAGCGAAACACTCGAAGACACACGGATTGCCCTCGAAAGAGTTGTCGGTCTGGTCGGAGCTTGTTTGGTCGAATTCACCTTGATGTTAATTTCGTACATGTGGAGATCCAAATAGGTGGATTTTGTGAAAGTTTGCAGCGGGCGAAACACTCGAAAATGCGAATTGCACTCCTAGTGTCGCGGTGTCATTGGAGCTTGTTTGATCGATTTTGCTCTGATGTTAACTTCATTCAAATCGGTATCCGCCGATGGACTTTATGAAAGTTTGCCCGGCGAAACACTCAGAAGAAACACCGTATTGCCCTCGTAAGTGTTGTCGGTCACATTGGAGGTTGTTTGATCAAATTAAGCTTTGATGTTAGTTTCGTACAGGTTGAGATCGAACAAGTGGATTTTGTGAATGTTTGCACCAGTCTGAAACACTCGAAAATGCGGGTTGCACTCAATGTGTCGTCGGTCTCATTGGAGCTTGTTTACGCCGATGTCGCTCTGGTGTTAATTTCATTCAAACAAGGATCCGAACAAGTTGAGTTTATGAAAGGTTGGCGAAGCGAAACACTCTGAAGACACACGGATTGCCCTCGAAAGTGTTGTCGGTCTACTTGGAGCTTGTTTGGTCGAATTCACTTTGATGTTAATTTGGTACAAGTTGAGATCGAATAGGTGGATTTTGTGAGAGTTACGGGGGGCGAAAACACGAAAATGGACTCAATTGCACTCCTTAGTGCGCAGGTCTCACTTGGAGCTTGTTTGATCGACTTAGCCTGATGTTAACTTCATTCAAATCGGTGTCGTATTTGTGGACTTGGCGAAAGTTGCCCCAAAGCGAAACAATTGACGACACACGGATTGCCCTCGTAAGTGTTGTCGGTCTTGTTGGAGCTTGTTTGGTCAATTCACCTTGATGTTAATTTCGTACATGTGCAGATCGAATCGTGGATTTTGTGAAAGTTTGCAGCGGAGCGAAACACTCTGAAAATGCACCGAATTGCATTCCTTAGTGTCGCCGGTCTCATTGTAGCTTCTTTCGGTCGATTTCGCTCTGATGTTAACTTCATTCAAATCGTTGCCCGCACGGTGGACTTCATGAAAGTTTGCCCCGAAGCGAAACACTCCGAAGACACACCGGATTGCCCTCGAAAGTGTTGTCGGTCTGGTTGGAGCTTGTTTACTGTCGAATTAAGCTTTGATATTAATTTACGTACAAGTTGAGATCCGAACAAGTGGATTTTGTGAATGTTTGCACGAAGCGAAACACTCGAAAATGCATCGGTCGCACTCCTATTTGTCGCTGGTCTCCTTTGGAGGTTGTTTAGCCGATTTAGCTCTGTTGTTAATTTCATTCAAACCAGGATCGAACAAGTGGAGTTTATGAAAGTTTGCCCCGAAGCGAAACACTCCGAAGACACACCGGATTGCCCTCGAAAGAGTTGTCGGTCTGGTCGGAGCTTGTTTCGGTCGAATTCACCTTGATGTTAATTTCGTACATGTGGAGATCCAAATAGGTGGATTTTGTGAAAGTTTGCAGCGGAGCGAAACACTCCGAAAATGCACCGAATTGCACTCCTAGTGTCGCCGGTGTCATTGGAGCTTGTTTCGGTCGATTTTGCTCTGATGTTAACTTCATTCAAATCGGTATCCGCACGGTGGACTTTATGAAAGTTTGCCCCGAAGCGAAACACTCCGAAGAAACACCGTATTGCCCTCGTAAGTGTTGTCGGTCACATTGGAGGTTGTTTGATCAAATTAAGCTTTGATGTTAGTTTCGTACAGGTTGAGATCGAACAAGTGGATTTTGTGAATGTTTGCACCAGTCTGAAACACTCGAAAATGCAGGGTTGCACTCAATGTGTCGTCGGTCTCATTGGAGCTTGTTTACGCCGATGTCGCTCTGGTGTTAATTTCATTCAAACAAGGATCCGAACAAGTTGAGTTTATGAAAGGTTGGCCGGCGAAACACTCTGAAGACACGGATTGCCCTCGAAAGTGTTGTCGGTCTA